>JAJIBD010008496.1:0-75544 GCA_021461705.1 Cryptotis parvus | reverse complement strand
CTACTACTACTACTGCTACTGCTACTGCTACTGCTACTGCTACTGCTACTGCTAACACTGAAAATGAGTGATCCCTGGTGGTACTCATATGTTGTGCTGGGGATTGAACCTGCATCCACAGCATTGCCAGGTAGATGCCTTAATCCTTGTACTTTCTCTCTCTCTCTCTCTCTCCCTCTCTCTCTCTCTCTCTCTGGTCCTATAAAACAGTCTTGCCTTACCTTCTACTGCACAGTGCGCATAATTCTCATGTTGGGATTATATCTAGAGTTGAAATTTTTAGCCATAGGTAATGCATAATTTAATAGCCAATGACTGTTTTCAATATAGTTGTCTTGTATTCATGTGCCTACCATCAGCAGGGAGCTCCCGGTACTCTAGATTGTGTGTTAACATATGGAATCAGGAAGAGATCTGCCTTTGGTTCTTGGACCAAGGAAAAGACACCCAGAAATATATCTTTGCTGCCTTCCACTGGAGGTCCTAGCCTGTGTAATAAGGTAAGAGAATTGGAAAAAAGTATAAATGTTAAAAGGAAGAAATACAGTGTAATTAGTTATGGGTACACCATGATTGCATATTTAGAAAAATCAAAATAATTTTTAAATAAAAAATTAATGACAAATAAAAATTAATGACAAATTAATGACAAATAAGTTTTTCAGAAAAAATCTAAAAATCATTTCTATCTTATATATAAGCAGCAGAGGAAGAAAACAAAATATAAGAGACATCAGCATAAGGTGTCAATAACTAGGAGCAAATAAACCAAAAATGATGCTAGTCTTTTTGCACAGAGATCTATTTAAAATCATTAGGTAATATTAAAGAGTTTTCTAAGTGGAAGTATCATGCTAATGATTGGGTGACCCAGTAGTGTATGGATTCTCCTCAGGCTTATTTATAAATATGGAAAAAACCCAGCAGGTTTGTAGAATTACTTCTAATGAGAAGTCT
Source organism: Cryptotis parvus (assembly GCA_021461705.1). Lineage (NCBI taxonomy): Eukaryota > Metazoa > Chordata > Mammalia > Eulipotyphla > Soricidae > Cryptotis > Cryptotis parvus. The sequence continues at coordinate 74,587 of JAJIBD010008496.1, read as the reverse complement.
TTAAATTTCATTTTAAAAAGTCTCTGTATGTTCAGTTTCATTTAGCTCCACCTGCCTGATAGATTAGGTTTTTAATCTTTGGTTTGAAACAATTTATCTTTGGTTTGAAACAGTTTTGTCTTTGGTTTGAAACAGAATATCATGCATGTAGATGTGTGTGTGTCTTTGGTTTTATTTGTATCTATTCTGCTTCTGGAGACAGAATATTGAATTTTGGGTCAATACATTTCCATCAAGGTTACGTGGTAGGTTGGTACAACGTGAACCTCTTATCGGAACAGGATCTCCAAAGTCAATCTTCGGTAGGGAAAAGGGAGAGAAACACAGCCGGTTCAGCAAATATGGAACTGGTCTCCTCTGTGGAGTCTCTGATATTCGAGGCTCAGGAATGCTTGAGCCTAAGACACAGGTACACCTGGCAGAACAGAAACCAGCTTTCCCCGTTGAACCCCCCTGCATTCCATGGACCACGAGAGCAACTTCCGACCCGAGTCCACCATTCCGATGGAGCCTCCAAGGAGCCCAGAGAAACCCCCCACACCTTGCTGGCAGTGATCTTCACAATCCACACTCTACAGCTGGTAAGATCTCCACCCAGCAGATTAATCCAGTCTCCAGCCTGGCTTGTCAGAAACCCAGCGTACAAGGACCCACCCCGCAGAGATCCGCCCTTCAGAGAAGAGTATTTCAAGCCCAGGAATGCTTGAGCCTAAGACACAGGTACACCCGGCAGAGCAGAAACCAGCTTTCCCTGCTGCGCCGCGCGATTTACCTCCAAATTACCATAAATATTCTACCCACCCTCTGAGAGAGCCCCACAAAGTAATGAGAATATAGCGCCCCGCATGGCAGAGCCTGGCAAGCTGTCCGATGCGTGTTCGACATGCCAAATCCAGTAACAGAAGTGATCTGCTTCTGGTTCTGTAAGTTTCTTGTCTTATGGCTTGAAGATAGTACTATTATTTTTGAAATTCTTTTGACCTTTATTCCTTCAAATAGCTCTTATCCTCTGTTCCCTCACTCTTTTCCTGAGTTTATGCTCTGATACATAAACTTTAGTCATCTTATCCATGAAATGCCAACATGTGCAAAATAAGGTCCTTCTTTCCTTGTTTGAGCCCCTTCCCTCATAGCAGGCAACTACAACTGATGGTTTGATGCTATGCTTGTGGGGAGGACAGGTATGTTTTCTGTTGTCCTGATACAGTGTGGGTCAGGTCAACCCTGGAACCTGGGCTTTCAAATAGAGCCTTTTATGTTTTGTTATTAGTGGTGACAAAACTTACATTAGAGGGGGCCGGAGCAATAGCCCAGCGGGTAGGGCGTTTGCCTTGTACGCAGCCGGCCTGTGCTGGCCGGGGTTCGATCCCCGGCATCCCATATGGTCCCCCGAGCACCGCCAGGAGTAATTCCTGAGTGCAGAGCCAGGAGAAACCCCTGAGCATTGCTGGGTGTGACCCAAAAAAAAGCAAAAAAAAAAACTTACATTAGGATCTGTGATTGGTTTTGGGGGAAGAGTTTTCTGCCCTTCCCCCATGACAGTAATTTGGGGCCTCTTCTCCATGCCACTGCTGAGCATCTGTTGGAGGAAACTACCCAAAAGAAATAACTTTTCTTCTTTGTAATTATGGTACATCTACATAATGGAATACTGTGCAGCTATTAAGAAAAACAAAGTTATGAAATTTGCCTATAAGTAGATGGACATGGAGACTATCATGCTGAGTGAAATTAACCAGAAGGAAAAGGGCAGATATAGAATAACTGCATTTATTTGTAGAATATAAAAATAGTATGAGACTAATATTCAAGGCCAGGCAAAACAGGGGCCAAGAGGACTTGTCAATGGTTGGAATCTACCACAAGTGTGTGTGGGTGGGAGGTTAGGTAAGATAGAGAAGGGACCAGTGTGCTAATAATTGTTGGAATTGGTAACTCCAGAATAGAACTGAGTATTGAACATAGGCAAAAGGATATACATGATACCCCCTAAATATGTGTCACAAGTCCAAATGTGCAAGAAAAGAGGGAGGGAGAGAGAGAGAGAAAGAGAGAGAGAGAAGTATGAGAGGAGATGGAGGAGAAGGAGGAGAAGAGGAGGAGGAGGGGAAGGAGGAGAAGGAGGAGGAGGGTTGTTGCAGTACACTGCTGTATCTGGCCTGGAGTTGCCTCCTGCAGGTCACTTTGTAGATAGGAGGAGGACTGTTTGAATGTGGCAGTTTATCTGACCATGTATTCTATACTGGCTGGTATAAATATTCTCTCATGCTGCCACAATGAGAGACTCACAGACATGGGGCAGAGCTGCTATTGGCTCTCCCTGTGTCCAGCCGCTCATGAGGTGCCTGGGAGGGATGACGGGTTCTAGCCCTGGCCCGCCACCCCAGCAGAGCCTCACAACAAGCCAGACGACCCCCACTCCACGAGGGCCTCCATTTTCCACATCCGGACTTCCCTCTCATCAGAACTCCACCCAGCAGACCAGCCTATCACAGCCCGGGCTGGCATGGCGCAAGCGGCCAGCGCGGTTCATCAATAAATTCTATATTTAGGTGTGACTACAAGAGTATGCCACCCACATGGCAAGCCTGGCAAGCTGCCCGTGTCGTATTTGATATGCCAGATACCAGTAACAATTATATTAGGTCATTCCCATGACCTAATATAATGGTTTGAGGCTCTTTATGTTCCTGGAGCAAGCAGGTGCCCTTGGGCTCTACTAGCATGAGACAGGACATATGGAGATGTTATTGGTGCCTGCTCGAGCAAATTGATGATGAACGGAAAGACAGACAGACAGCTGCCACAATCATCATGGGACTACCTAGATCTTACCGGTATATTTGCTTGGCCACGTTGGATCTCTAAGTAATTAGACCAGAGAGAAATGCTGTTTGCCTCCAAGCAAGCAAGCATGGCTCTCTGATAACTCAAAGGCAAATAAAATACAGAACAACCATCAAGTAAAGATGAGACTCTTGTGAAGGCTTGGAGAAATAATTAACTGGTTATACACTATTCTTTGGTACAGATGCATGCCTTTGTGTTCTGAGATACAGTTCCTCTCAGAAGCCCCTCTCCACTACAGGGACACTTCCAAGGCAAATCTTTTTTTTTTTTTTTCTTTTTTGGGTCACACCTGGCAATGCTCAGGGGTTACTCCTGGCTCTACACTCAGGAATTACTCCTGGAGGTGCTTGGGGGACCATATGGGATGCTGGGGATTGAACCTGGGTCAGCTGCGTGCAAGGTAAATGCCCTACCTGCTGAGCTATGGCTGGGGGGGGGGGGGGCAAGGCAAATCTTGTCTTGGCAATATTAACATCTCAAAGGGCCTAGGTGAGGTCCTGGGAGAAATTACCTGAGGGAATTTGACCCTGATGGCTTTCCATTGGAGTGGGAGGTCTGGGTTGCAGGGATATAAAAACCTAGCCTGCTTCCTTTCTCTCTCCTTCTTTCTCCCCTCGTCTGTTGGCACTCCACTGCTTCCTTCTTCGCTGCTTCCCTCTTCGCTGTATCCTCTCTGCAGGACATTAACACGTAGTGGCAGCCATCTTGGCCTACACGTGGCCGGGGGCCCAGCTGGAACCCTAAATAAGGGGGTTTTTCCTATTGCTGATTTGTATGCCAGAACCTGTGCTAAGTAAAGCATTTTGAAGCTTCTCTGGATTCCGCGTCTTTCTCTGTCTGCCAATGCCCTGGGGTTGAAGGGGATCCCTGGCCTTGCTCCCGGATTTTTTTGGGGGTGCCCCAGCGTTTCCCCACACTGTAGGACTGAAACCCAATCATGAACAGCTTTGTAATTGTATATCTCATGTGGTATAATAAATAAAAAAAAAATTTCCTTCTTTGCTCCTAATTCTTGTCAGCACCCAGTGGAAACTTGGAAAAGAGGCCCTTCAGGATTATAGACTGATGTGATACCCCACACTGGGATTAACAATTGTTAGGCGTCAGGTGATTTCTATCTGATTCCCTGCTGGAATGACAACCGCTTTCACCTGTAGGCTCCAGCAAACAAGATTTATGAATTACAGCAGAGAGACAGTCTCTGGCATTCAGATTCTCTGCAATCTCAGCTTTATGACAGACTCAGGAAATGGTTGTCTGTCTGTTTGTTTTTTTTTCCACTAACTCAGCTTATCCTTTTCTTTCTTCCTTCCCTTTTTTTTAAACTTTTTGTGAAGCAAGATGATTTTTATTGAATGTAACTTGTTTAGAAAGATGTGAGAGGAGAAAAAGGAGATGTGCTCAAGAGAGGACACAGGCTTTTCTAGAGTGGAAATAAGAGCTAAGAAACATGGAGACAAACGAGAGAGACACATGTTCAAGGGAAAACAGGGCTGAAGAGCAAGTCAGTAGAAGTATTTCTAAAGCTTTATATCTTCCAGGAGATCTAGCTCTATAGATATGATTCTATATGATTTTTTGTATATATAAAATTACATATAATTTTTTTCCTTATGAGAACTCAGAAATATTCTTACCATCATTCTTCACTTTATCATATGTCTTTTCCTTTTGCATCTTTTAAGATTTTCTCCTTAAGGGAACCAGAGAGATAGTACAACAGATAGTGTGCTTGCTTGGATCTGGTTGACCTAAATTTGATCCCTGGTTTCCTATATGGTCCATTAAACCCCACCAGGAGTGATCCCTGAGTGCAGAGCCAAGAGTAAGCCCAGTTATGGCCCAAAACAATAAAAAATCTTATTTTCTCCTTATATTTTGTGTTTAGCAGTTTGGCTGCAGGGTACCTGGTATAGTTTTCATTGTGGTCATCCTACTTTGACCTTCTTGAGGGTATCTAACACATGGAGTAATATTTTTAATTAAATTTGACTTTTTTTTTAGGGTATCGCCAGGAGTAATTCATTTATATAGGCAGGCAGGAGTAATGCCTAAACATTGCAAGGTGTGACCTATATAAAAACAAAACAAAAACAAAAAAGGAAACTTTACCCAGGAAGGAGCAGAAATTTAGTCTTTCTGGGATCAATACATGTATTTATATGGGATTGCCCCCTGGTCTCTAGCATTTAGCCAGCACCACCCTTTAAGAATACTTGATTTAGGGGCCGGAGCGATAGCCCAGCGGGTAGGGCGTTTGTCTTGCACTCAGCTGGCCCATGCCGGCGTGGGTTCGATCCCTGGCATCCCATATGGTCCCCCGAGCACCGCCAGGAGTAATTCCTGAGTGCAGAGCCAGGAGGAGCCCCTGAGCATTGCTGGGTGTGACCAAAAAAAAAAAAAAAAAAAAAAAAGAGTACTTGATTTAGTGTAATGGGATCCACATCCAATTTCCTTGGGTAAAATATGGCTTATTACTATGGAAGAGTAACAAGGGCACATGATAATGAGTTTTATTGGTCTTACAAGTTTTGAAGTCCAATGCCAAGGGCTTGCCATTGTTCAATACTATCTATTCCCTTGCAGAGAAGAGTGGAGGTGATTATGATGCCTTTCTATTGAGAAATCAAGATCCTCAGGACTTAAAGACCCCCTTCATAAAGTATATTTTAATAAAACTAGGTCCAAGGATGCATCTTTGCAGGCTGTTAAGAGAACCCGAGGCTCTTCTCAGAGTCTTCTCATTTCTCCCTTTTGGTTCCAGCCTGCACAAACGATGTTTGATGGTGATGCTTGAGTGATTGTCAATACATTTGGAGATTTAGGTAGTTTTAAAAATAGTTTTGAACTAGTAACCAAGGAAAGAGAGCTACTGAATTTGGATAATGCTCATGTGTTTTGTGTTCACGTATTTTTAGCTCTAGCAGAATCAATATCTTCTTGGTGAGAAGAGTGATGCTAATAAATGTTATTTACCTGATGATCAAAGGTGCTTAAAGAGAAAACTGGGGCTGTTCAGCAGGGAAAGAGCAGGCCATAGTGGGATGGGTTGGGATTGTAGAGTGGGGCTATCATTTGAAGGGCTATCATGGGGAAGAGATTTAACTTTACCAATAATCCTCTTCAAATAACTATAAAAACCAATGGGAAAATTTTATAGGAAGACATTTTTCAGCACAATTTAAGAAGGTAATTTGAAATACTTATAGTTACCCACAGATGAAATATACTGCCATAAAAATAAAGTGAAATTCTTTAACACCAGAGTTAGTCAAGACAGGAGATAAGAGATTATTTTTGCAGAGATATTGAGGAAGGAATTCAAAGATTTGAAGGGTATTAAAGTAGAATATATTTCCAATTCTGAAATTCGATTATTCTTTTCTGGATTAAAATAAAAATGAACTTGAAGATGTTGGATAACTTGCTTACTTGCTAGCCCTGGTTGGTTTTTCTCCCTTCCTATAGGCCTTTTGCATATGTTTAGGTCAAAGAGATTTTTTTTTCTAATCACTTGATCACTTGACATCCTGTTATTCATCAATTTGCTCAAGTGGGCGCCAGTAACATTTCCATTTGACAGTATCACGTGCCAGTGTAGCCCAATGGCATTTGGGTTGCTTCAGAAATACGAAGAGCCTCAAACCGTTCGTTCAGGGTCTTGATGAAGAAGACTGACCATCTTGTAGGCTAGAGGAGGGAGGGGGAGGGAATCAGGGACATTGGTGGTGAGAAATGGGCACTGGTGGAGGGATGGGTGCTGGAACACTGTACGATCAAACCCAAACATGAACTTCTTTGTAATTGTATATCTCATGGTGGTATAATAAAATATTAAAAAAAGAAAAAGACAATCTGTCACAAATCAGCAGTAGTAGGCAAGATTTAAATAAACATTAAACTGTAAAACATGAAAAAATCTAATTGGCTGAAGTAGAAAGGAAAATATTTATGATACTGAGATGTTTCTTTTAATCTTTAATAGGATTCAATATAGTGTATTGAAACTCCTTATGTGAATACAGTTGTATAAGCCAGAATATGGATCATTATATGAGTTCCTGTTTCTGAATACAAATGTAGATTGTTAGATGCTTAGAAATCGTAGGTCAGGAGATAAATGCCATAATCTACAGGGCTAAGGGCAGCATACCTTTATAGATAGTGTTCACTGCATAGCTGTATGTTTCTTTATCCACTCATTTGTTCTCGGGCACTTGGGTTGTTTTCAAATTCTGACTATTTTAGTAGTGCTGCAGTGAATATAGGAGTGCAGATGGCTTTTCTGCATTGTGCTTTTGAACTCCTAGAGCATATTCCCAGGAGTAGTATTGCTGGTATATGGAAGCTCAATATTTCTTTTTTGTTTGTTTCTTTGGATCACACCCGGTGATGCTCAGGGGTTACTCCTGGCTCTGCACCCAGGAATTACTCCTTGCAGTGCTCAGGGGACCACATGGGATGCTGGATATTGAACCCTACCCGCTGTGCTATCGCTCCAGCCCTGGAAGCTCATTTTTTCTAGTTTTTTGAGGACTATTCATATTGCTTTCTAGAAAGGCTAGACCAATGGGAATTCCCAACAGCAGTGAATTAAAGTCTCCTTATCTCTGCAGCCACACCAGTACTGTGGTTCTTTTTGATGTGTACCCATCTCTAGAGCATGAGATGAATACTCATTGTTTTTACTGGCATCTCCCTAACAATTAATGATATAAAGAACATTTTAAAATATATTTTATTAGACCACTGTGAGATATATAATTACAAAGAAGTTCATGTTTGGGTTTCAGTCTTACAGTGTTCCAGCACCCATCCCTCCACCTGTGCCCATTTCCCACCTCCATGTTTTCAATTCCCTCCCCTCTCCCACAACCAGTCTCTATGGCAGGTTCTTTATCTCTTCTCTCTCTCTCTCTCTCTCTCTCTCTCTCTCTCTCTCTTCCCTCTTCCTTCTCTTGCACATTGTGGATTACAATACATACGTTTAGAGGTTAACATGTGTATCTTTTTGCCTGTATTCAATGCTCAGTTCTAGGCTGGTATTATCACTTTCAACAATTATTAGCACATTGTTTCTTTCTCTATCTTACCTAACCTCTGACTCCCACACGTTTGTGGTAGATTCCACCTTTGACATGACCTCCTGATCCATGTTTTGCCTAACCTTGGAAAAAAATATATATATATCATGCAAATAAATGCAGACATTCTATATCTGTCTTTTCCCTTATGACTAATTTCACTCTGCATGGTCCTCTCCATGTTCATCCATTTATAGGCAAATTTCATAACTTCATTTTTCCTAACAGCTGCATAGTATTCCCTTGTGTAGATGTACCAAAGTTTCTTTATCCAGTCATCAATTCTTGGGCACTCTGGCTGCTTCCAGATTCTGGCTATTGTGACTAGTCCGGCTGTGAAAATAAAAGTGTGGATGGTGTTTCTGATGTGTGTTTTTTGCTTCCCAAGGTATATTCCCAGGAGTGGTATGACTGGGTCAAATGGGAGCTGAATTTCTAGTCTTTGGAGGAATGTCCGTATTATTTTCCAAAAGGCTGTACCAGTTGACATTCCCACCAACAATGGATGAGAGTCTCCTTTTCCCCTCATCCATGCCAGCATTTGTTGTCCTTGCTCTTTTGGATATGTGCCAGTCTCTGTGGTATGAGATGATATATCATTATTTTGATTTGCATATCTAAAGAACTTTTTCATGTGCCTTTTATCCATTTATATTTCTTATTTGAGTAAGATCCTGTTCACCTCTTCTCATTTTTTGATGATGTTGCATATTTTTTTTTAAATTTCTACCAGTGCCTTATATATCTTCGATATTAACCCCTCATCAGATTAGTGTTGGGTAGGTAATATTACCATTTTGTGACTCTCTTTGTATTCTGGTCATTGTCTCCTTTGAAATATAGAAGCTTCTAGTTTAGTGTAGTTCTATTTATTTATCTTTGCTCTCACTTGCATGGTGAGTGATAATTTATCTTTGAAGATGCCTTTAGCTTTAATGTAATGGAGAGTTCTACCTATGTTTTCCTCTATGTATTTTATGGATTCATGTCCGATATCAAGGTCTTTAATCCATTTTTATTTGATTTTTATGTAAGGTGTTAGGCGTCTGATTTAATTTGTTGCATGAAGTTGACCAATTTTCCAAACGCTCTTGTTGGAAAGACTCTCCTTGATCCACCTCATAATTTTTGCTTTTCCAAGACTCATCCATGAGTCCAAGCCTTCACCGTTTCTGCCGTTGTTCTTTTTTTTTTTTTTTTGAGTCCAAAGAACTTGTAATGCTCCTGTGCAAAGTTCTAGCAGAGGGAGAAAAATTGACGTTGCCGAAGGGGGAGAACCATGCAGTGACATGGTTGAGCAGTTAAAGTTCTAACATTTGAAGCAAAGAGAGGAAAGGGTGGCAGTTCATCCATGGCACAGAGAGAAGGCAAAGATTGTGCACACAGTTAGGAGAGGCCGAGACAACTGGGGGAGCTCATTGCTGCTCTCCTGAAAGCTTCTTTGTTCTCCACAAACCCGGTTTGGAGGGTTGGGAAAGGGAGGGGAAAGCCCTGGACCTGGGGAGGCAGCATGCAGGGATTTTTGTTTTGTTTATGTTTGGGGGCCACACCCAGTGGTGCTACTGGGGCTACTTCCTGCTCTGGGCTGGAGGCGCTATTGCTGGCTCTCAGCAGAGATTGTTTTGGGGGCCAGGCAGTCCCTGAATCACCAGGTCTCCTGGACGCTAAGCATGCATTCAATCCGTTGGGCTCTTTCTTCAGTCGAAGGCTGGTTCTTTTAGCTTCTATAGCTTGTCCTGTCTTTAGCAAGCTTGTTCTCAGGTCTAGACAGACACCAAACATTTCTCGAGAGAATAGGTAGTCACTGCACCTTGAATCTCTTTCCAGCCAAGCCTTAGATTTAAAGCTGCCTCTGCGAGTGGTCCGGATCTGGTAACTGATGCTCACTGAATGTCAGCCGCATGAAGGACGCTGCTGAGCCAAAGCAGATGCCTTCAGAGGTGATGGAGGCCAGAGAGATGGTACTGTGGACAGGACACTTGCCTTGTAAAAAGGATCCTGGCTGGATCCCAGGCACCACATGTTCCCCCTAACACAGCTAGGAGTGACTCCTGAACACTCTCTGCCATTGTTCTATGCCACTTCTCCTGTCTTACTGTTTGCTGGCCTTATAAGTGCTCGTGTCTTCTTGCTCACTAACCCTTTCTCCAACAATCTTAGACATGATCTGATGTTAGCTTGTTATATAATTTTCATCTTTGTTCACTTCTTTACAAACTTGAGTTCTCAACTTTAAGCAACAACTCCTGGGGTTCATTTCTGCACCTGACCCAGTTCTGTGCTCACTGAGTCCTTCCTGTTCATCTCTCCACAGCTTGACTTCTTCAATTGTACAATTAGTTTGAGATTAAAGACATCATATTTGGTGCTAATTCAAGTAAAAGCATTGTCCATGGTGCTTAAATATGTCTCATTCTCTTCCACACAAACACTACATTTTCCTCAGCCCCCCCCCAAAACATCCATTTTTGTTTTCTTGTGATCCGTGGACATGATATTAGTAATTTTAATAGCAAGGTCATAGCCTAACCCTCTTTCCTATGTCCTTGATTCTCTCCTGGCTGTGAAGGTGTTGAGCAACATGAGGGGCCTATTTGAAGCACAGGCTTGGCACACACAGTGGGGGTGGCAGCATGGTGGCAGTAACTATGCTCCAACTCCAGCATAGTTGGAGCCACTGGGACCCTCATCAAGAGGTGGGTCTGATGTCGGAGCTCCCACCCAGCAGAGGGGAGGGAGAAGTCAGGGAGAAGTCAGGTTGCCCTGATGATCATGCCTGAGTTGTAGCCAGAATTGGGTAACACAGGAAGGACACTAGTCCTGAGTAGTCCTTTGGCACCCCCATTCTGCAAGGGAAGTGGAGGGGGTCTGAGATGAGGCTGCCTCCCCTTCAATCTGGACTCCTGAGGGGATGAGAGAAGGGCAATGGGTTCCTCTGAGAGGTGACTCATCACAGGCTGGGATGTAAGGCGCAAGCGCCTACAGTGGGGGAATGTTTGAGTCAGCAGGGTGGTTCTGAGGTTACATTACCCCAGATCTACAAAGGACACATCTTGCTCACAACCTACCTCTGTATTCCATGGAGTCTTTTCAAGTGGTGCCATAGGATCAGGGCCTCAGAAAGCTAGAGGCAAGGACAAAAGGTTAGCACTACTCATACAGAGAATCATGTGAGCACCACCTCCTGAAGACCTGTCTTTATAGAAGGACATGAACATTAAAGAGCTTATTCTGCTGCAGGTCTCAGGGACTGTGGAACAGTACACCCGAATGACAGCCTATCAGCCCAAGTGTCTGTGGGAATGGCCTGACTGGAGAAGGCTCCTTTGTGCTCAGGGGACAGCAGCAGAGAGGTTCAATGCTCAGCAGTTATGTGTCAGTTGTTTCTGGTACCTGACAGATTGCTGGCTGTTCTTTGGTGTCATCTCTACTGCTAGACTCTTGGGGAGGCCCAGAAGGGCTAGTGGTATAGCCCCTAGTTTCTATAGATAGTCAAAATGATGGGAGAGTTTTAACTGGATTAAACCTGTGCCTTGAAATATACCTGCTTTGCATCACTTGATCACTTGATCACTTGACATCCTGTTACTCGTCGATTTCCTCAAGCGGGTGCCAGTAATATTTCCATTTGACCCTATCACGTGCCAGTGTAGCCCAATGGCATTTGGTTGCTTCAGGAATACAAAGAGCCTCAAACCGTTCGTTCAGGGTCTTGACGAAGAAGTCTGACCATATTGTAGGTGGGCGGCCACGTGACATCCCGTGGGATCCAGTCGGTAATGGCTCTAGTCCAGCAGTCGTCTCCAAATCGCATTACATGTCCAGCCCATCTAATTTTCAATGCCTTGGCAAATGAGACAGCATCCCTGACTCTGGAACAGCGACAGAGGTTGGAGCTCGGATTCCTTTTTTCTCTTAAGTGAGGCGTGATATTCCAAGCATAGCTCTTTCGATTCCTCTCTGGGAGACCCAAATAGCATTCTCATTCTGCTTTCATAGGGCCCAGGTCTCTGAGGCGTATGTTAATGCAGGGAGAATGGTGGAGTTGAAGAGATGTGCCCGGAGCCAGAGGTTCTTTGTCTTTTTAGCTATTTCTTCGATTCTTTTGAAGGCATTCCATAGTTTCTGTAGATAGTCAAAATTATGGGAGAGTTTTAACTGGGTTAGACCTGTGCCTTGAAATATACCTGCTTTGCATAGATCTTTAATAGTGCAATAAAGAAGGGGTAGCAGGCTATCTGGGTCCCGTGCATGGAAGAGGAATGGGAGACACCATGATCCCATGTGCCTGCATGTGTGCTCCATGAAGATACTGCCTCCCCAGGAATTCTTGGTTCGCTCCACTTTTCTAGGGAGGTGGAGACCTTTCTCTTCCCTAGTAATTCATACTTACAGCTTATGGGCCCCAATCAGGGAGACTAGAACCACAGAACATTCTCCCTAGGAAGTGAATGAAGAGGAAAACAGAGATGAAGCCACATAGAAACAGGGCAAACACAGACAGCTGGGCAAGGGCAGCAGTGGGGACCATGGAGGGTGAAAGTGAGGAATAGGGATTTTAAGCAGGATTAGAATCCGACTCTGCTTTCCTCCAATCTGATGTCTCTGTTGAGCACTTTCTGAAGGCCAGGACTGACTGTGTTTTCATACCACCCGGAACATCCTGAATCTAGTATGGACACCATGAAATAGAGCCAGCCATTGCCTAGTTCCAGATTGTCATCTCTTTTCTGTCTTTCTTTGTTTGTTATGGGCCACATCCAGCAATGCTCAGGGATCACTCCCTGGCAATGCTCAGGGGACCCTATGGTGTGTCAGGATTCGAACCCAGGTAGGCTGTGAGCAAGGCAAGTGCCTTCCCCACTGTATGATCTCTCTGGCCTTTGTCATCTCTTTTTTTGGCTTGAGATGTCAGATAACACGCAAACTTAGAAAATTAGAAATAAGATTAGAAATACTTCTCTGGGGGCTACACGGATCCTCAAGTTCCGACCTTTCAGTTCTTTCACCTCTGTCCTCAAACTTTCTAGAAACATTTGCTCAAGGACTGGCAGTGCTTCCTTATTTACTAAGTCAAACAACTCTTCTCCACCTTCTGGTGTCCTGAGCTATCCAGAATGGCCACTGAATGTGCCTCTTGAAAACTGTGTTTCTCTCTCTCTCTCTCTCTCTCTCTCTCTCTCTCTCTCTCTCTCCCTCCCTCCTTCTACTCATTCCCTTTTCCTTAGGTCCAGAAATCTTCCTTTTTGGTCCAGAAATCAAGATTTCTATTCACTTCCTAGTGTAATACTTTAGTCCCCTTTAATTTAGAAAGAAGAGAAATCTGTTTAGACTATTTATAACAAACAATCATATAATTTTTCATCCTTGCCTTTTGATTAAGGACAAAATTCCTTCTCATGATAGTCAAGGCTGCTGTTAATTCTGCCACATCCCACTTGTCTCTAGGCCCGAGCTGTGCCATATTGGCTGAGTATAGCCAGGAGTGACGCCAGCTAGTCTGAACACATTTTTGGAGACATCCCTCAGCCCACTCCCCTCCCCGACCCCCGGTGTGAAATTGATGAATAAGCAAGTTTGCTGACATTCAACTTGCAGGCCTGCTGTGTCTAACCCTAACCCTAAGCCTAACCTAAGCCTAACCCTAACCCTAACCCTAACCCTAACCCTAACCTAACCCTAACCCTAACCTAACCCTAACCCTAACCCTAACCCTAACCCTAACCCTAACCCTAACCTTAGCCACAAATACCCTCTCCAGGAGCTTCCCCTGGAGGGCTCTCAGTTAAAAAGGAGAAACAAATGTCATTGTTTTGTGGGGTGGAGTGAGATTTCCATTTCAAAAGTGTCTCTGTTACTCTGGGGGTGGTCCACCTGTCCTCCAAGGAAGGCATAGGGTGGGAAAGTGGAGATAGTGAGCCAGGAGTTGAAAGGCCTTAGCGAGAAGTGTGTCCTTAAGGCTCCTTTTGGCTGGTCAAGGCCTCTGAGGACAGTTTTCTAAACTATTCAGTAAAGAGGGAGGGCAGTGTGTTGGATGGGGGGGGTGTAGTTTGTGGGGTCTCCTGGGCAGGCCTCATTTCTTTTAATCTCAGAGTTGTGCCTCCTTTCTTTTCTGTCTTTCACCTTAGTTAACCTCATTACTCACTGCCCAGAAGCAATGTCCATTGGCATGGGGGGCGGAGGGGGAGGGGGTATATTGGTGGTGGAAATGGGGCACTGGTGGAGGGATGGGTGCTGGAATACTGTATTACCAAGAACCAATTATGAACACCTTTGTAATTGTATGTTTCACGGTGGTATAATAAAAAAATTTAAAAAAAATAATAAATTATTATGAATATTAAAAAAAAATCAAAGTACAAACTTTGGGTCCTGGAGGAAGCTGAGACCAGCCTTGTTGTAGGTCACGGGTTCAAATCCCCAAGGTCTTGCATGGTCCTCTACCACTGCTGAGAATTGGCCCATGGGCACCATGGTGTGGAACCCACCAGGAAAGATCCCTATTGCCAGAAAAGATCCCTATTGCCAGAAAAATAACCTTAAAAAAACTATATAAAAATGGGACCAGAGCAATAGTCCAGCAGGTAGGGCATTTGCCTTGCATGTGCCAACCTGGGTTTGATTCCCCCAAATCCCATATGGTCCCCCAAACACCGCCAGGAGTAATTTTTTTTTAATTTAAAAATTTTATTTTATTATTCCCCCCACCCCAAATATTATTACACCATTTTACATACAATTGAAAGATGTTTATGTAGAGTTTTGGTTCTACAGTGTTCCAACACCCATCCCTCCACCCAAACCCATCTCCCATCACCAATGTCCCCACCTCCCTCCCCCTCCCACACCTCAACTACTTGGCGGGTTCTGTATGTCATTTCTCTCCTCTTTATCTCCCCCTCCCACCAAACTTTCCTGCTCTTCGTGGAATGCAGTGCATTGAAAGACATTACTGTTTCCACTATTTTAATGGACAGCGTGGCCTCAAGCGGCCGCGCAGACCTGGGCTCAAACTGGTTTTGCTCTGTTAATCTGGTCGTGAGGCAGTTTCCCAGCGTCCGGACAGCGGAAATGGTGGCTTGTGTGATGGGCGAGTCTCATCCGGCTGCTTCTGGGACCCCCAGAGGTGATGGGCCCACTCCCAAAACCCATCTGCCCTCCTGGGGGCCCCATAGTCAGCTGGGCCCGGGCGAGCCGAGTTCTAGCCTCCCCCAGCCACTTGTGAGTCACTTCATGCTATGACTGATGGCCCCAGGGCCCCAGGGCCGCTCCTGGGCGGGGCCACCAGGCTCGACAAAATGGTGGGGGGAATGGGGAGACCCCAACTGCCAGGAGTAATTTCTGAGCCAGGGAGTAACCCCTGAGCATTAGATCCAAAAAAAAGAAAAACAAACAAACAAACAAACAAACCCAGAAACAAAACCCCAAACTATATAAAATACATTTTATAAATAAACATATAGAATATGACCTCCTCTTAAATACTATAAAACTTTTTTTCTGGGTTCTTATAGCCAAGGTTAAACTTCTACTTTTTTTACACCATTTTCTTAAACGCTAGAAATGTTTCTTTGTGAAAGACCAAGTTCAAAATTCATCTTTGGGGAGCAGAGGTCTTGCTTTCTTGACTTTCTGAAAATGTCAGTGTCCCTTCCAGTTAAGTGAAGTCAAACCAGAATGCTATATGTGAGTGCATGGTACAAGGCAGCAAGGAAACAAGTCATGCAAGCAATGGGGCATTTTATCCTTACTGTGAGCAAATTCGTCATCTTGTAAATGATTATGTCTGCTTGGAAAACTTTCCATAAACTTAGATTTTCTTGTTCCACTACTGGCTTTGAGAAATCGGAAGGTCTGAGTTCCCAGGTCTCTTGCTTCTGCAACTTTGCTGCAGAGGGGCAAAGAGTGAGTACTGGTCAGGGGCTAATCAAGGCCCCCGTAGGTGGTTGTAAACTACGACTTTAGCAGCAAAGAGGATCAGTTATGGTTATACATTTTTATTTTCTGCAGTGTGACTGGATCCCATTTTTAGAGCTAAAGCTTTTGGTGAAATGTTATCACTGTATTACTGTCTTCCCTTTCATCATCGATTTGCTCGAGCGGGCACCTGTAACATCTCCATATGTCCTGTAACGTTATCACTATCACTATCACTATCTTCCCATTCATCATCTATTTGCTAGAGCGGGCACCAGTAATATCTCCATATGTCCTGTCTCATGCTAGTAGAACCCAAAGGCAACCGCTTGCTCCAGGAACATAAAGAGCCTCAAACCATTATATTAGGTCATGGGAATGACCTAATATAAATGTTACTGGTATTTGGCATATCAAATACGACACAAGCAGCTTGCCAGGCTTGCCGTGCGGGTGGCATACTCTTGTAGTCACCTCTAAATAAAGCAATTATTGATGAACTGTGCGGCTGCTAGCAGCGCGAGCTGGGCTATGATAGTCTGATCTGCTGGGTGGAGTTGTGATGAGAAAGAAGTCTGGATGTGGAAAACAGCGGCCTCCATGGAGTCGGGTGGGGGGGGGGGGGTCGTCTGGCTTGTGAGGCTCTGCTGGGGTGGCAGGCCCGGGCTAGGAACCCGCTAAGCCTCCCGGGCGCCTCATGAGCGGCTGGGCACAGGGAGAGCAAGTAGCAGCTCTGCCCCATGTCTGAGAGTCTCTGGTTCAGCATACCTGGGCCGGATTGAAAAAAAAAAATAAGACAACCCAAAACCACAACAAGTTTAAACAGAAAGATGGCACAAAATCCTGTAATGTTATACAGGAGGAAAATGTAGAAGAGAGGGTATCTAAGTCTGGCATTGGACAAAATTGGTCTGAGAGGGGAAATGGTCTGTATGGAGAAGCTGGTGATGGGGATGAGCAGCAGCCTCTGCCTAGGCCAATGGGAGGGACAAGGGTTAAAGTAGGAAGGAGTTTGTCAGATCTTTTAGCATTCCTTAGGGCGTAACGAGAAATGTCTAAGAAGGAAATCTTGTAAAACTGGGGGGTTTTCTATGTGGAAGCAGGGTGGGATGGAGGGAGGCCTGAGAAGTTAGGAATATCCTTTCATTTTCCCATTAAAACCTTATTGCTTGATTACCCAACAGTGGGCCATACACCTAAAAATCTAGATGCCCAACTGTAGGAAGAAGAGGTACTATGTTGGTGCAAGCAGATATTAGTATTCTGAGGAAAGGAGAAGTAGGAAAGTTTCCTTAATTTCCCCACCTCTACAATATGATGAGTACACAGAGGGACACATCATAAACCCAGAAAACAAAGACCACGACAGAGACCACTGTTTCTTGTTTCCTCCCTGCATCCAAACTAGTGTTCAGGCCTCTCCCCAAAAATAGTGTACGTCGCCAGCCTCAACCCCAGATGGGATGCTAACACCAAGGTTTTAGCACAGCTACTGAGTATCGAGTAACCCTGGGATTCAGGAGTGGGTGTGCCCAGCCTCTGTTGTCTTCCTGAAAATAGCAGAAGGAACTAAATTTGCTTGCATGGTAGAAGTCATGGATACACAGGACACAACAGGTACCTTGCCGGTAAGAACCACTAGTCTGAGGAAAAGCTTCTCCTTAGTTTGGCAGCTCCACCTCCACCTCCTCGCTGTCATCTCATCAGCTGCCAAATGCCTCAAGCTTATGTTCTTACCAGGATTGATTTATATCACGGTATGTCAAGTCCATAGATTTGCCAGCGCAAGGGTTGATGTCATGTCAGCCTGGTCTATCAGAGCCCTGGGAGAGTCATCTGATTGAAACCTAATTCTCATCAGAAATTTGCTTGGGAAATGTGGAACCAGTAAATGGAATAGCCTTATTTTAGGAGACGGCTCATAAAAATTGATGGTCAATTTGTCTCCATTTCAACAAAGTGAGTTTCCTAGGGGGACCTGGTATTTCTGTTGTCTTTCTCCTTACAGGTTACTTGATAATAATTTGAATTTCACACATGGGGCAGAGCTGCTACTTGCTTTCCCTGTGCCCAGCTGATCACGAGGCATCCGGGAGGGATGGCAGGTTCTAGCCCTGGCCCACCACCCCAGCAGAACCTTTGCAAGAAGCCAGAGGAATCCCCCACACCATGAGGGCCGCCATTTTCCACATCCAGACTCCCTCTCCTCAGAGCTCCACCCAGCAGAAGAACTGATCACAGCCCGGCTTGCTGCAGTCGCGCATTTCATCAATAAATGTTTGAGTTTTTAGATGACTACAAGATTATCCCACCCGCACGGCAGAGCCTGGCAAGCTACCCGTGTCGTATTTGACATGCCAAATACCAGTAACAATTATAGACCTCATTCCCATGACTTGATGGAATGGTTTGAGGCTCTTTATGTTCCTGGAGTGGGCAGGTGCCCTTGGGCTATCTCGCATGTGACAGGACATATTGAGATGTTACTGGTGTCCTGCTCCAGTAATCGATGATCTATGGAAAGTCAAGTGATCAAGTGATTATATCTTTAAAAAAAAAACAACTCTTTACTTTTTCACAAATTTTTCAGGTTTGTGAATAAAAAACCTATTGTGTTTGTTTATTTTATTTTGGGGGTCACACTTGGCAGTGGTCTGAGTTTACTCCTGACTCTGTACTCAGAACACAAAACACTGCTTACAGGCTCAGGGGACCATATTGTTAGGCATTAGGCGGCTAGTCTTAGGGCCTGGCTCCCTCCCACTGTAAGACCCTAAGGGCGGACAGGAAGTGGGATGTTTTCAAGGCAATAAAATTTCTGAAAGCCCAAAAGTTTACGCCTTCGAGAAAAACACCTGTGATTACAGGACAGGATGTGCCTGGACTTCTGAATACTTTGTTGCAATGGCTCAGGATGCTACTTGTGCTTTGTAGCCTCTCTACCCAGAAAATTTTGTACAAAAGGCTTAATCTGTGCTCAGTAAATGGGAACTGCTCCCAGAGCAGCGGCAAGGCAGAAGTTTCTCCCAAGTCCTTCCCTCTCCTTTTGCAGGCATGAAGTCTGGCCAGATCTAGATCTAGGTCTCCCTCCTTTGTACTGGGGGCTGCTGGCTAGGGCCCCTGACATCTGGTGCCTGAACAGGGACAGCCTCGTCCTGACACTGGACCAGGTAAGACCCTGAACCTTCGCACATATGAGATGTTGGGGATCAAATTCAGGTCTTCCACAGGCAAGGCTAGTATTCAATATGCTATGCTGTCTCTCTGGCCCTTATGAATAAAAGTCTGGATCACACTCATATGGCCCAATTCGTAGTGACATGAGGACTTCTTCACAATGTGGTATAACAGTTTACACGACATTATACTTTATAGGCTAACTCTTTTTCATTTGCCTTGCTAACACACACACACACACACACAATGCCAGCCTTCTGTCAGATGTATTGTGAATATCGTTTTCTTTATCCTTTGTGAGACAGAATTTTTTTTTATTCTTTTTAAAAAATTTTATTATACCACCGTGAGACATAAAATTACCAAGGTGTTCATAATTGGTTCTTGGTAATACAGTATTCCAGCACCCATCCTTCCACCAGTGCCCCATTTCCACCACCAATGTACCCCACCCCCTCCCGCCCACCCCTAGGCTGCCTCAATAGCAGGTACCCCAGTATCCTCTCTTTCTCTCTCTGTCTCTCTCTCTGCATCTCTCTCCCTCTTCTTTTACACATTGTGGCTAGCCCGCAGATAGTTAGAGTTTATCACTAAGTCTCTTTGTGTATATTCAATGGTGAGTTTTAATCTGCCATTACCATTTCCCACACTTGTATATAAATAGATAACACTGGTATCTATTTATATCCTATTAATGAATGCAGTCATTCTATATCTAGACAGAATTTTTTTTTTTACTGTTTCTTTGTACGCTTTATGGTAATAGCGACTTAAGGGTGTCACGCTCCCCATTGCCCCACCTTCCAGCCATCCCACCATAACGCCAATGACAGCTGGCGTGAGCAGAGGGTAGCCTGAAGGAGAGGCAGGTCATAGGGTTTGAGATACTACCTCATCAGAGTAGCACAGAAAACGGTTTATAGGACCAGAGTGATGGTACAGAGAATAAGGCATTTGCCTTGCAATTGTCCAGCCTGGGTTGGACAGAATTTTTTTTAACAGTAAAATTGACCATGATTTTGTGCTTGGAAGATACTAATCTTGAGAGCATTATTTAAATGCTCAAAGTGAAGAGTAAAGAGGGAAGTTGGAAGCAACTTACTTCTGAAGACTGAACAAACAGTAGCTAGGAGATATGGACTCATATTTTATCAGTCTGTGTCTTCAGTCTATTAATCAGCCTACTGTTCATCATCATTATCATCACTATCATCTATCAATCACTTCTAAGTATCTATCTATGATCATCACCTTGTGGGAATATGCCTTGCAGAGCTCCACAGAAGGAGAGAAATGAAGTCCCAGAGCTGCATTTGAATCCATCCAGGCATTTTCTAGGGCTCATGTTCTCTCTGCAGTCCATTGGCCCTAACTGATGACTCGGAGTGGCAGAGACTCCGAAGCAGGCTTGTTCCTGGGACATGTGGTTCTTCTCACTGCTTACTGGGACTCTAGGATCACCTCTCCAGTGACTGAACATTTCTTAGTACACTGCAGTCTAGGACACCTCCTCTCTCTTATTTGGAGTTAGACTACTATGGCTAACGCCATGAGCGTCTCATGGCTCTGTAAGTCCTCCTGGATCCCTAGCTATTTTTATTTCACAAAATCTGTGATCTTTCCTAATAAAAGTATTACATATTTACTGTTTTGGTGACTGCTTCTTGGAAGACCCCAGTTAACATACCACCGTATTCTCTTTCCTGTCACAATTATGTAGCTTCTACCTAGCTCCTCAAAGTAATCAGTTTGTTAGAAGACAGACTGTGAGCTAAGCCCTGGTCAGCGGGACATGACTGCGAAAGCACAGTTGCTGAGCACAAGGAACGCCTTGGGTCCCTTCAGACCAGGGTACCGCTGGGACTGGCACCTCCATGTCTGATCCCTTGTACTTAACCTCAGTGCTCTGTTAATTTTTAAAGTTAAATGTGTATCTAAGGAGTCAACCCTGAAATGTATTCATGGTTAGAACATAAGATGAGTAGTTGCTTTGTAGTTAATAGTGATTATTGTATTCAGTAGTTCAGAATCAAACAGAATAATTCGTTGCTCAGATGTGGGGAATACAATTAGTGCATGTTGGACATGTAATCACTGTTTTGTTCTGATTGTACTGCACCATCCCAGGTCTAGTGCACACTGGAGAGGAGGTGACGACAGTTGACTTATTTTCCACATTTTATTATTCCCCACTGATCTTTTGACCTGAGGAGCCAAGAACAATACCAGGTATAACTCAAAACTTTAAGTTTATAGGGCTGTTTTTGACTGCCATGTGGAAGTCAAACACCTGCTTCCTAGTTCCCAGGAACCTGTCTAAGGTTTTGGGACAGGAAGAGTTCATTCCCCCATCGGGTCACTAAGATATGGATTTTTTTTTATTTATATAATCAAGTCCTGGGGCAGAGTTTCAGGACGTTCTGCCCCTCACTGAGAAAAAGATAAACTAAGCCATGGAAATCTAGATTTCACAGCATCAATTGGGCTTGTCATTGTTTCCTTGAAGACTTTTAAAATCTTTAACATAAACCAACAAACTCTCAACCCTTGTAATTCTCACAACTCTCATGTGGTTTGAGGGTCTTAACTCCTAAACCAACACTGAATTTTTTAGTCTGCACCTCATCCCATCTTAATCAATCTTGTGGAAGGTTTTGCAAGCCAGAGGTTCTACTGACACACGTTGTTTGACATAGAGACCTTGTTCCCATTTGAGAAGAGGTGATCCAGCTCTTGGATCCTACTCAAGGGTATGTTTTCTAATATTTTTTTTATCAGCTTTTGTAATCTCCTGCAGACTCAGAAAAAAGAAAACAAGCAGAATTCACACAGAACTTGTACACAAGCATTTTCTTTGAGAATGCTTTCAGAAGAGCAGAAGGCAAAGTGGAGAGAGAAGGGAAAAAAATGTGAAGAGACTTTCTATAGCTGCCTACTAAAGTGAGGCACTGGGTCTGGGGCCCACTGGACCCACTTAACCACAGAAATTCACCCCAGGATCTCCTCTCAGGGGTTGGGAGGGGAACCATCTCTTCACCAGCTCGCTCTCCTGTTGGTTAATGGTTGCCCTATGACTTGTTAACATCCTTGTGGTTTCTGAGCTCGTGTGTCCCACTCCTTGTATTGGAAAAAGAGCCAGAAAAAGAAGTGAAAGCAGGGAGAACAGTATGAAATATGGTCCACACAGTATGAAGCTGGTTTCTGCACAGTGGAAAGAGGATTGGGAGTTGAGAACTGAATTCTGTCATCAGCTTTTGTGGTTATCTTACTTATGCTTTGCCAAAACAAAAACCAAAAAACACCTAATGCTATATTTTTAAGTCCCTAAGTGTACCAAAATGTTATAGATTATTTAATGTTTTCCCTATGCTTCTTAGAAGTACTTGAGAAATACCCTAGAGACAGCATAGGCCACAGTAGGAGCCTTTGGCAGAGACTCATGTCAAAACAACTATAATATAAATAAGCACAAACTATCTCTTTGGATTATGCTCAAGTAAAAAGAAATCTAAGAGGGGGTGAGGCTGGGGGTGAGACTCTCTCCCTTCTTATAAAACCTCAGGGATGCTGGAGAAGTAACCTGACCTCATTAGATATATGGAGTCTCCAGCTTCCCAGCAGTGGTAACAGATCAGAAAGTACAGGAGAGTTCACATCCCATGGGGTGAACTTGGAAGAGAGACAGAGAGAGAAGACACACACACACACACACACACACACACATATACACACCTACACACCACACACACACGGAGAGAGAGAGAGAGAGAGAGAGAGAGAGAGAGAGAGAGAGAGAGAGAGAGAGAGAGAGAAGGAGCTGACAGGAAAAATCCTGTTTCTCTGTCTCAGAGCAGATGTTCCTAGGTGCTGTGATTCTCGTGGGTGGCTTCTCCCAGACCTGGTACAGGACTTGCCACTTTTAGCTCTCTACAAGACTGCGGACAGCTCTGTAGCCCACTCCGTGGGACATGCTTGCTCTCCTTCCCCCACTCACTGCTCTTTGCCCTTCATTTTTGTTATCTTGACCATGATCAAGCATTAGCATGGAACGTGCCCATCTACACTAAGTTCTCATTAGTTCTCATTAGTTCTGATTAGTAAGAAACTCACCAAAACACAGCACAGTATCTCATGCACTAAGATATATTGTACTGGGATTGGAGTCTCAAAACAATGAGGAGAACTGTAACAGCTCTTGAGTTCCTTCCTGTCTGGTTCTATCCTCTGGCTTCAGACTTTTATTAGAGGCATCCATAGAGCCTATGGTTTCTGCACCCCACAGATCCACATGCTGGGGTGGTTTTAGTCAGTTATAATCAGGGGTGCAAAGGCAGGCTAGCAAAATGGTTAAAAATTTTATTTTAATCGTGCTCGCTTTGGCAGCACATATACTAAAATTGGAATGATACAGAGAAGATTAGCATGGCTCCTGCGCAAGGATGACACGCCAATTCGTGAAAAAAATTTTTTAACCAAGCTGGGAGGAGATTTAGGGGACCAAGAGTACTAAGCACTTTTTTTGTGTTAAACTTAGGAAAGCACCATTAGGAAAGCACCGTGAGGGCAGAGTGAGAGACTGTGGAAGAGTCATTGCTTCCTCCTGAGACCAAACTCCAGTCTCCAGAGCTGACTGTGGAGTTTCTGTTACCTGGGTTCTTCTTTGCATTGCAGCAGTTGCTAAGTGGCTGGGGAATCAGGATTCACCCGTCTGGACATGGCAGCACAAAGAGGAAGAGAGAGGGCCAAGCCTGCAGATACAACAGTTCTTTTCTTGCTCTTGGCTGAGTCTGGCTAAAGACTAGTCTCTGAAATCTGGTTTGGAAACATCCTAAGTGGAATCACTTAAATAACTTTTTCTTTTCCCATCATTTCAACAAATATTTCTGAGATACCTGATAAATATTTATCTCTGTTGACCTAAAGGTCAAAATTAGGTTTAGAGCTCCTGTGCATGGATAATCAGTTGTTTTGATGTGGAGTGGGGAAGAGAAGAAGGCGGGACTGGGAGAGGCAGATGGGCAGGGGACTCCTGGGGTTAAGACTGTAAACAACTTGGCCTTCAGGGCATGAAAAGCCAGGAGGAGTAAGAGTAATTCTGACGCAGGAACCTGTAAAGAAAAGAACTAGTGTACAGAAATGAGTTTACCAAGGGTGGGGTGGCAGAGTTGGTTGAGAGGGGCCCTGGCAATATGGAGGAAAGCAGACACCATGGAGGCATTTGGCGTCGGAATGTTATATGTATAAAATACTATCATAAACAGGATTGCAAACCCCAGGGCTTCAGAAAATCCGAGAAGGGCCAGGGAGATGCAGCGAGGTGGTTCGGTTGTGTATTCTCAAGCAAGAGGACAGAAATCAGAGTCCTCACCTGGGAGCACTAGCGGCTGTCTCTGCCTTGCTCAGTCTAGCCAGTCGAATGCAACTACTTTCTCCTTCCTTTCGTTCCTTGCTTCCTCTCTTCTTCCTGTTCAACACTGTGGTTTACATACTGCATTATTGTTCATAATAATGGAAGACTCTTGAGGGGTGGAAATGACTGGTTATTAGTGAACCTGCTCCACAGAACACACTAAAGACACACTTCAGTCTCTGTGACCTCTGCAGCCCGGTGAGGTTTTGTTATGTAGGATGCACGGAGATGTTACTGGTGCATGCTCGAGCAAATTGATGAACAATGGAAAGACAAGTGATACAAGTGACTATTGTTCATAAACAGTTGTTATGGCATTCAGTGCTCCAGCACCAATCCCACCACCAGTGTGACCTTCCATCCACCATTGTTCCCAATTTTCCAAGCACCCCCTGCTCCAAGACTGCCCCTTATCAGGCACAAACTAATTTATTTCATATTGCTTATTAAAATTAAGTCGCTAATGGAATTATAAAAAATTGAGTAAAAGAAAATTTGTGAAAATAGTCATGTCTCACCATGGGGTTATTAAATCCTTGTCTGAGAATTTACTGGATAGTTGCTAGCTGAGCCTTCTGTGTTATTTTTTAAATTTTAATTTATTTTAATGTAGACAAAACAACAACTGTTCATACAATTCTAAAGTTGGAATTGATTAGCTGACAAAACTCCGGTATTAAAATCAGTAAGTATTAAAAATAAAAATTTTAATGTGAAAATTGTTACATTGACTCATGGGGTTGTTAAATCCTTGTCTAGGAATTCATTACACTGTTGCTAGTGGAACCGTCTGTGTTACTGGTTTGTTTTTTTTTTAGTTTAGTTGTCTTCTGGGTTACTTTCCCATCTCATTTGGTGGCCTCCTACTAGGATGTCAGTATTCTGGAATTTGGAGGTGTCACAGAGCTGTGCACTCAGGATACTCAAGGATCTGTAGACTGGCCTCTGGATAAGTTTGTATGGCGGGGAACTCCCTTTATGCGGAACTCAGGGGATGTGCTCCTCACCCACTCCTGGTCATATATGTGGGAGCACCCAGTGACCCTCCCTCACTGTCACACTTACGTCTCTCATGGTGACTCCAGTCCTTGTTTTCCTCAATGCCATAACTGTCTTATAGACCCATTGGTTTTGGTCATACACCTCTGTCATCCCTGAAAGCAGATTGTCTTGGAGATTCATGCCAATGGGGCCTGCTGTGGGAGGCCTCTGGGAGGTTCAGTCTGTGAAGGAAACACCTTCCTCTTCCTCTTTTATTCTGTGTTCTTGGGCTTGGCTTTTGAAGACTCAGCTACTGAAGGGCACTGCCAAACTGAGGGGCAGCTTGTCTGTGCCATAGGGGACAAGGGTGATATGTGTGTGTGCATGTGCGTGTGTGTGTGTATGTGTGTGTGTGATATCTAGATCTGAGACCTCCAGAGGGACATAGAAACTGATTGAACTACCACATCTGCCTGGGTTTCACTCGGATTCCACTCAGGGTCCTTGTGGTGGCAAACAATGGAATCCTGGGCTTGGACAGTATTCTGTGTGTCTCCAGTACCAGAAGGAGATTTGGCTCTATTTGCTAGTGGCAGGATTCTTTATCCCTGTAGCTCTTCTGCTTTCTCCCTCTCCTCTCCTCTGCGAAATCTGTGATTTCTCCCTTCTCCTGTCTGTGCTGGGCTGGCGCTTCTGATGAAAAGGCACTCACAGCGGAGGGAGGAAGAGTGTCTGTGCCACTGTGAGCAGGTGCTTGGACATATGGTGGACCTAAGATTTGCGGCAGCTTCTGGCCACCTGCCGAGGATCACCTGCTTTGGGGCTGCGGGCAGCTGGGGTTATTGTCAGCAGCTTCCCTGGGACCCAGCCCTCCTGATTTCACGGTCCAGCTGCTGTTTCCATAGCACTTCCTTCCTTCTCAGCCTTCCAGCGCTCTGCAGGCATGAGTCATTCTTCCCTGGGATGCCCTGGGCTTCTCCTTTCTGACGACTGACTATAGCTTCTGCACTCACTGAGGGGCGCAGCCTTCTCCCCAGTGCTTGCAGCATGGCTAGAGGGCAGCTCTCCTTCCTAGCAGGTTCAATAGTATGGGGACTAGGCTCTTCTGGAGAATTTGTACAACTCAGAGGCCCTTAGACAGAAACACGCAGCTGGTTAAATACTGAAACGTCCCGCTCCTTCCTTTCTCCCTCCCTTTTCCCTCCTTTTCTCTCCCTTTTCCCTCCCTCCCTCCCTCTCTACCCTCCCTCCCTCCCTCTCTTCCCTTCCTCCCTCCCTCCCTCTCTCTCTCCCTCCCTCCCCTCCCTCCCCCTCCCTCCCTTCCTTCCTTCCTTCCTTCCTTCCATCCTTCCATCGTTCCTTCCCTACCATTCCCACAGATGCCAGGTCAGAGCAAGCTCTTAGAGCCCATAGCAAAGGTCTTTGAGGAGTGGGAGAGAAGAAATTCTCAGGAGTTTTCGGCACTGTTGAATGGGAGTGGGTCGATAAATACTCAGTCATCATTGTGGACAATTCTGGGGTATGTTCTGTCTCTGAGATGTTGTGTGTCATTGGGTGTTCTCAGGAACAACTGAACTTCATAGCTAGTGATGTAGGATTTAGCAAGAAGAAATATAGGACACCCAGTTAAATTTGAATTTCAGATAAACAGTAATTTTTTTTGTTATAAGGGACAAATATCATCATATCATAAGGGACATAATTTATACAAAATATATGAATTATTTATTAGATATTTAAATGTAACTGGGATCCTGCATTTTATTTGGTAACAGGGCAGGGGGGGCGGGCCGCAAAAAACCTAACAGTAGCCTGTTGTGTTATAGTTCCAAGCATTTAACATTGGACTTGTCAAGCCTATTTCAATTTTTTGCATTTTGCAAACAGAAAAGGGAGAGATAAAAAAATAATAAAGGAGGTGAACAACACAAAATTGAAAAGAAAAGGGAGAGTTGTTGGTTTATAGTTTCAAGCATTTAACATTGGTCTGTCCTTTCTCCTCCTGCAGGGAGCTTAGGTAATTGAATTACACCCACCACAGTACTCCTGAGGCATGCCCAATTCCATGGGGCACTCCAATCCTCTGTGTTTATCTTTAACCTCTCCTTGTGTTCTTCTTCACCTTTCTGTTAGTCACAAATATCTCCAAATTAGACATGGTGACTTATACTGTCAAATATTCTGGTGGCCCTGATTTTATATATGTTCGTGATTATTGCTTTTCTCCTTCCTTTATGTTCTTTGCATAGTTTTGTCTAAGAGTGGTGTCCTTTTGTATAGACACAAGAAGTTAATGCTGTGCTTTTGTAATATGGAAGTTAATTGAATAATATTTGCTCCTGGACATCCATTATAGTTACTTGACTTAAGCCTCAGTTTTCCTTAGATTGACTTTAGTTCCTTACACCCCAAAAATGTGGTCCTCCCAAGGGACTTGGATGGTTCTGGGACAAGCGGTGAGCTACACTGTCTTCCACATGGGATAGCCTAAGGGCAATAAGAAGTATAATAAGTTAAGATCATGTCATGGAACAAACTCTGAGATGACTCAAAAGGAATAACTGAATAAGGACCCTGTTGGGGTTAGGAGAAAAACTAACCTTGGCTGAGGACTATAGTCTGGGACACACACACACACACACACACACACATACACATATGTATATATATCACATTATATCTCATTGTATATGTGTGTGTCCAGCTGCATTTATATTCCAGAATAGAGCCCTCAGGTTATATATATGATATATGTATATCATACATAGCTCTCCCCAACTATAAGACCAAGATGACTGTCCTCCGATGTCCTGATGGATCGATCACATCTTCCAGAAAGGCAATGGAGAAGATTATCCATGGCTTCTACTTGGATCACTTTGATAGCCATGTCTGCCTGCCCACATACCAAACTCTGCAGGATGGATATGTCGTTCCCAATGTTCTCCCTTCTGAAATCTGACATGACATTCCATTAGTAAAGAAATGAACAGCACCTGGCCCAGACAAAGTCAGACCCGAACACCTGAAGAATCTGCCATCAGTACTCATCAATACACTAGCTCAGATCTTCACATGCTACCTGTCTGAATGCAAGGTGCCCTCCCAATGGAAAACCAGCAGGACACTTCTACTGTTCAAGAAGGGAGACATTCACAACATTGGCAACTATCGCCCCATCTGCCTGTTGTCCATCATCTATAAGCTGTTCACTCAAGTCATCCTGAACAGGATTGGCAGAACATTAGATGGACAACCATGCGAGCAAGCTGGCTTCTGAAAAGGATTCAGCACAATTGACCATATCCACATGGTAACCAAGCTCATTGAGGTTTGTAGGGAGTTCTGGATGCTGCTGTTTCACGTTCATTGATTTAAAGAAAGCCTTTGAGGGCCAGAGTGATAGTCCAGGTAGGGTGTTTGCCTTGCACGCGGCTGGTCCATGTCAGCCCGGGTTCGATCCCGGCATCCCATATGGTCCCCTGAGCGCTGCGAGGAGTAATTCCTGAGTGCAGAGTCAGGAGAAACCCCTGAGCATTGCCGGGTGTGACCCCCCAAAAAAATAAAGAAAGAAAGCCTTTGATTCTATTGAGACCGAAGTGATCATGGAAGCACTAGCCAAACAGAGCATTCAAACCCTGTTTGAAGATCCTCCGTGAGCTGTATTATGGATTTACCACCAGGATCTCACCATTCTACAAGGAAGTGATCATTGATGTCAAAAGTGGGGTTCGGCAGGGTGATACCATTTCACCAAAACTCTTCAGTGCCACCTTTGAGAACATCATGTGACAATTAGAATGGGAAGGAATGGGAGTGAACTACACCACCTCCACTTCGCTGATGACATCGTTCTAATAACACCAAACATTAGTCAACCACCACAAATGCTGGCTGACTTCAACCGAGAATGTGGAAATATTGGTCTACAGCTGAATCTCAACAAAACAATGTTTATGAAAAATGAACTAGTTCAGAGGCCCCATTCACTCTCAATGGAACAAACATCTCTGAATGCAGCAGTTATGTGTACCTAGGTCGAGAAGTCAACATGATGATCGACCTAAAACCTGACTGTGCAGGAAGAAGAGAGCAGCATGGAATGCCTTCAAGAGCATCGAAGAAATCGCTAAAAAGGACAAAGAACCTCTGACTCCGGGCACATCTCTTCGACTCCATCATTCTCCCTGCATTAACATATGCCTCAGAGACCTGGGTCCTATGAAAGCAGGATGAGAACGCTATTCAAGTCTCCCAAAGAGGAATTGAAAGAGCTATGCTTGGAGTATCATGCCTCACTCAAGTAAGAGAAGGAATCCGGAGTTCTGACCTCCATCGATGATTCAGAGTCAGGGACGCTGTCTCATTTGCCAAGGCATCGAAAATCAGATTGTCTGGACATGTAATGTGATTTGGAGATGTCTGCTGTACTAGGGTCGTTACCGACTGGATCCCACGGGATGTCAAAAGATCACGTGGCCGCCACCTACAAGATGGTCAGACTTTTCGTCAAGACCCTGAAGGAACGATTTGAGGCTCTTCGTATTCCTGAAGCAACCAGATGCCATTGGGCTACATTGGCACGTGATAAGGTCAAATGGAAATGTTACTGATGCCCGCTTGAGCAAATCGATGAATAATGGGATGGCAAGTGATCAAGTGAACATGGTTCTCCCCAGGAAGAGCCAGCTGTGAGTCCAGATAAACAGTTTTAAGCTTAGAGTATAAATAAAAGTCTATATCTCTTACT
The DNA here is from genome assembly GCA_021461705.1 of Cryptotis parvus. NCBI lineage: Eukaryota > Metazoa > Chordata > Mammalia > Eulipotyphla > Soricidae > Cryptotis > Cryptotis parvus. The sequence continues at coordinate 44,418 of JAJIBD010008496.1, read as the reverse complement.
GTGCTTATAAAAGATTGACTAGAAATGCTGTTTAAGGAGTGAATTTAACATGATTGTTAGAATGGAATGCCAGCAAAGCAAAGGAGAAAGCACTATGCCCTTAGATGGAATTCTATCCTTGGGCGAATCTCCTAGAAGATATCTAGAGTACAAAAGTCCTAAAATAGGATTTCATCCTTGGGTGGATCTCCTAGAAGAATTTCCCTGAAGGGGGCTTTACATCTGTTTATTGTTATGTTAATGTACAACCACACCTATGTGTAACTCCTTCCCACAACCCTTTGTGATTTCTCTATAATAATCTGGGTTAATTTGAATATACTGCCACTGATCACCAGCCTTTGGCCCTGTTCCTTTGTCCATTTGTCAGGGGACCGTTATCTGCTCGAAATGCACCAGGGCACCCTGGTCACTGCTTACAGTGACTCAAGACTCATACAGTGGCCCAATGCCATTACTGGCTATTGAAACAGTGTTTCTCGTCTTTCTGCTCTCTGTGGTCTTTGTCTCTCTTACTCACTGGTGATTCCTGACATCTCTAGAAGAAACCAATAGCCTTGAATCCTTCTCTCAAGGGTCTGATCAGATGGCACCTTTGTGGCTGGTGTGGTTTTCTTGGGAAGTCTCAGAAATAAAAGCCCTGGGGCTTCCTGGTACTGACAAAGATTGACTGGCTGACAGTTATCAAAATAAAATTTAACTGTAATTTCAGGAGACCACTGTTCTTTTTCGGTAGAGGTGTTTAGTTGCTTGTGTATGGTGACTGTATATTTCTTTTAACAATGTTCACAAATGGGTCTGGAGTGATAGTACAGTGGGCATGGCATCTTTGCCTTGCATGAAGTCAACCAGGCTTCAGTCCCTGGCACCTCATTTGATTCCCCAGCCTGCCATGAGTGATCCCTGAGCACAGAATCGGGAGTAAGTCCTGAGAATTGCGAGGTATCCCATTTCATCCTACCCCAGAACCCCCAAAAAAAAGACCATTCACAAAGACTCCATAGAAGAGAAATTATTTGTTCTCATTATAATATTCTTTTGTGTTTAATTTTTGTCATGGGGGTCAAACCCAGCTGTGCTTGAGTTTGTACTAATACATACAAGGTCTCCTACATGCAAGGCAGGTAGGTGCTCTACCACTTGAGCTACATACCGATCTCAAAAGCTGAAATTATTTGAACAATGAATGTTGAAGGATGTCAGGTTGACCTGATTCTGTGGCTCCTGGAGAAATAGGTTGGTGGGGATTAACTCTTGTGCTAAGAAAACCTAGCAACATCAGGTGATGACCTAGAAGACCTAGCAGACGTCAAGGAAATGGCGGCTTTGTGGGGCTGGCAGGACTGAGGTCCACACAGAGGCTTATCTCAGACTTTCTCAGTTCTATCCTTCTTAGCTGGTCGGGAGAAAGTGACCATTTTTCTCCTCCCCCGCTTCACATAAGCCACCTGTGGGGGTTCACCAACTTCACAGTGATTTGCCTAAAGTCGCAGTGCACAAGTGGTATAGAAAACAAAATCCAGGCCAGTGGCTTCCAGTCTTGTCTGCATGGTATTTTTTTTTGCCAAGTGAGAAAAGACTAGAAGGCAGAAGGAACTGGGTAATAGGTTTCAGTTGAATGACCAGAGGATGCTTAAGGTTTCAGTACAGCAGGGCTCCCAGCTTGTCTTGTGGGCTCTGTGGGTTGGGGGCCTGATTGGCTGTGAGAGGAACTGCCTCTCTTGGCCCGTCTTATGTCAACTCCCCACCGTCCTATTGCCTTTCTATTTCTCTTAAAGGGAAATGCTGCTGCCCCCATATTCTGCTCCCCTGCCTGGAAGGCTTTCTGTGCCCTTCATCGATGTCTGTCTCACACTCACCCATTGAGCCTCAGCTTTATATTTCATGCTGTAGTAAGTGACATAAAATTCTCTATCAAAACAGAGGTAGGTGGTCAGGTAGGCAGCCCAGGCAGCAAACTTCAGAGAGCCACAGAACCAGGAAATGTTTGGAGAATCAAAAAGCCTTAAAATCAAAGATTTTTGTAGGAGAGAGAGACCAGAAATATTCTGAGGAGGATGAAGGCCAGCCTTGTCCAGAGACAACTGACAGGCATGAAGGATGTCCAGAGAAGACCACAGGAAAGGAGAGCCCACCAGAGCTCTCTCTCTTTGACGCATCCCAGTAATGAGCCTCAGCCCAAACTGAGACTACTTGGGGAAACCCCTGTTGGACCAACTTGATTCTCAGTGTTTCTTCTAGAAAGTGTGCCAGCTCAAACCTTGGTGTCTCTGCATGTGTTGAAGTGACTGTGACAGTCCTCTGTTATTGGGGAGTTCCAGTGACAAGGGCCTGGAAGGGGACTCTGTGATTTAGAAAGCTCCCAGGGCAAGTGTGAGACCAGGAGCTTAATCTCTGGTGCTATACACGTGCCAAGGGTCATCTCATGGCCTCAGGGTCTGGGGTTTCCAGTGAGAAGGGAAAACAAGAATTGAAAGATTTTTTAAAATAAGTTCTCTTGAGAAAAGAGAAGTTGGTTGCCTGGAGTCAGTAAAATCTGTCTAAAGTTTGGTCTAGCTAAGTCTGACTCTGTCAGACATCACATAGCTGCAATTCAAGTTCATCCACAGATTTTGTCTTGTCCAGGCTTTAAACTTATCTATAAATAGGCAAATTTGTCAACTTCCCAATGGTTTGCCTTAGGTCACTGTGGAGGAGTAACCATGTCCTGGCCAGAGACCGCTGTCATGTGTTTCTCTCCTGTCAGAGACCCCCTCTCCTGTGTTTTTTCTCTCCCTCCCTTTTTTCACTCTTTTTTTCTTTTCCAACATGAACTCCCCAGGGCCCAGTAGCAGAGCCCCTGCTTTATATTCCAAATCAAGTGAATAACCCCCTGCAAGTGTTGGTTCCCCAGACATCACGACAACAATGACAAAGGGAAGGGATATAAAAGAAATAAACTCATCATGGGATGGTCAGAATCCTCATTCTTTTCTGTCCCTTATTAATAAGTTGTGAATCAATTGTGTAAGGCAGCAGGCAGTCTGTCCAGGCGAAGAGAATGTTTTCCGTCCCCACCCCCAAAGCTCTGACTCAGAGATGGGTGTGTGATGCCACCACAGAGCCCCAGGCTGCCCCTGTACTGTACCTCCAGTCTCTTTCCATTCCTCCTGGGCTTGGCAAAGACTCTGCGTCCTGTGTGCATGCATGATGGTTCCCTTTTCTTCCTGGGGTTGTGCTTATTCTTGCTGCATTCATATTACAACCCATTTCTCATGCAAATATCTTCCTTGTTTCTGCCATTGCCCATTCAAGAAATTCATCCCCAACCCCATCCTGAAATTTCCAGATTCTCTCATTGAGGACGGGACTCTAGCACATAGGGATGTAAACTAAATATTGATAGAATGACTGAGAGACATTAATTGTAAAAGTTGCAGTCATGTCACATTTTTTGGCTAACATAGCTGACTCTGCTGGCGAGCCATTAGACAAATGTTGAGTGAGTATTTGAGAAAAGAAGGTAAGCTGCCACAAGAGTCTTCTAAATGTTTTCACTAACGCAGTGTTTTAAACATTTCTCCTCCTCCTTTTCCCTTTATCTCAGTCTGTATGAAGAGGCCTGTTTACCATGGCAACTTACCCCCACACACACACATTTTCATTTTTAGAACAGCTTTCTAAAGCTGTTCTTTATTCTAGTTACTGTCTTGACAAAACTGTGAAGTGAGACCCACTGCATTTGTTTTATGACTCACTATTTTTGTTGTTGTTGGGGTCACTCTCTGCAGTAGTGCTGGGGAAGAGGGGAAACCACATATTGTTGTTGGGGTCAATCTCTGCAGCTCTTGACACATTTGTTCTCCACTTGAAACACTGCCTTCCTGGTCCCTCATGAACCGCTACTGATGAGGACCCACTATTCCAAAGTTGCTTGGAAAATCGTAGCCGAGGACTGGGGAAATGACCCAAAGGGCTGATGTGCATGTTTCCTGCACAGAAGATACAGGATACCTGGTCAGAACCCCCGGTACTAAATGGGCCCCCAAGAATCACCAGGAGTCCTAGTTGCATTATAGAGAAAAGAGGCAAGGGGCACACATAACGGGGGGAGGGAAGAGAAAAGGAGAGAGAAAGAAAGAAATAAAGAAGCCAGGGGGGGGGGGGGGGGGGGGGGGGGGGGGGGGGGTTGGGGGGGGGGGGGGGGGGGGGGGGGGGGGGGGGGGGGGGAAACATGTAGACCACCACTCTCTTAAAATATCCAAGCAGTTTTTATTCATTAATATTCATAAGCGCTCATAGCAGTATCATTAAAGATTTCAATTTTCCTCTTTGGTTGGAATGTGGAGAGCCTTTGCATGCTGAAGAGACAGAGATCACCCTGCATTGTGCCTAAGCAGGTGGAGCCCCTGAGCAATGGTGCGTGTGACCTGAAAACAAAAACAAAGTGGTAGTGGAGGGCCTGGGGAGATGGCTTGAGTGGTAGAGGGCATGCCTAGTGTGGGGAGGCCCTGAGTTCAATCCCCAGCAGCATCTGGCCTTCCTGTTAACAGAAGCTATAGGCCTGGAATCACCCCAGTGATTATGAGTCTGAATACCACTCAAAAAAATAAAAAAAAGTCAACTTCCTTTCACCAGTGTTGATACCATGTTGGATTGGTGTTGAAATATTATATGCCTCAAAATCAACTATCAACTAATGACTTTGTAAATCACAGTTCTTTAATAAAATGGCAGTGGAAGGTGACTATGTATTTAATATATGAGCTGTACTTGGGAATATTAAGAAAATACTGAACTCTTAAGAAAAAGTTATGAAGATGGGGCAGATGAAGGAATGGGAGGGAAGAACTGAAGCTCTTAGATATCTGAAGTTCCAGATCTGAAGGTTAATTATGGAGTATGGAACAAAAAATAGGAGAAGATAAATGGCATAGATAGGAAATAGATCGAAATAGTAATAATTTCATTTGACAAATTCTGCTGGAAACGGAGAGGTATGCTCCTGATTCTTGGGAACTAAAAATGTCTAATTCCCAGATGGTATCACTAGTGTACTGTGAAACAATATGTTCCTTGAAAATTAATTCATTTTCATCTACTTTTAATGACAAAGCAATATACAAATACATTCTTGTCATAAAAGCACACAGAAAAAAGTTACCCTTGACCCTGTTTCTCTTTTTTTCTGTACTCTCTCTCTCTGGTACTCCCAAACCTTTAATATTGCCTTTGTGTTGTGCTGGAAATGCAAATATATATGGAAATAGAGGACTATATTAAAGACTTAACTTGTATTACAATGAGTATTTTATTCTATAATTTTTTGCATAACAATGTCAGATTTTTCTACACTGATGATAAAAATACAACTCATATTTAAAAATATAATTGTTGGTGTGATTGGATTTAGGGATGTCATTTATAAATGTTTTTTGGCGCTTTTCTCTCTGTTCTCCTGGTTGTGCTCCTGTTTCCTTTTTCTTGCTGTGCTATTGTAACATAATATGTAATTCAGTTGGTCATTTTCTCCAGTTCTTTGCACAGAGCTCCTAAAACCCTTGAAATCTTCATAGTGAGGTTTTGTTTTTGGTCCACATATGTGCTGACTCTTGGAGGAGGAGGGCAGTGGTCAGCAGATTAGGCTGGGACTTTCACTGTCCCCCACTTGCAAAGAGGGTAGAGAGGTTGATTTATCTCCAATGACCAATAGTTTCATCAGGCATAACTACATAATGGAAATTTCTTAAAATTCTAAATGTAGGGGCTCTGAAGGCTTCCAAGTAGATGAGGACATGGGGTGCTGGAAGGGTGGAAGGGCCAGAGAGAACTTAGAATGTCCATATTCCTTCCCGTGCAGTTGACCCCATACATCTTCTCTATTTGGTTGTTCCAAGTTGTATCCTACATTTTGAGCTGGCAATACGAAATAAAGGGATTCTCTGAATTATTATATACCTAAAACTTCAGGAGTCCTAAGATAACTCAATAGGTTGGAGCTCAGGCTTTGCAGCTAGAGGTCCTGGCTGGATTCCTGGTACTTCATGGTCCCCTGAGCAACCCCAGGAACAAGCCCCTGTCATAGAAGTTGGAGTCAGTTTCCTCTAAGCAGGTGTCACCCAAACCACCTCTCCCAATCCCACCAAATAACAACAACAACAACAACAATAATATATCAGAAGGTGATTAAAAAAGCCAAAGTATACTTGAACCACCAAATTGCATTCAGGGTACAAAGATTCAGATAGAGAATGTAGAATATATCCTAAGGGGGATAAAGTTTGGAGTCTTCTTTCTCTTTTCTTTTTCTTTCTTTTTTTTTTTTTTTTGCTTTTTGGGTCACACCCAGCAATGCTCTGGGGTTACTCCTGGCTCTTCACTCAGGAATTACTCCTGGTGGTGCTCGGGAACCATATAGGATGCCAGGGATTGAACCGGGGTCGGCCTCATGCAAGGCAAACACTCTACCCGCTGTACTATCACTCCGGCCCAAAGTTGGGAGTCTTCTAGGAGGAAAAGTGGAAGATTTTACCTAGAGAGTTGATTAATATAAACACACTTAAACTATCTTTATTTCATCTCCCTTGCCTTTCCCTTTGCCTTGCTGCTATTGTTGGGGGTTGTCTGCCTTTGATTGGGTGCCTCCACACTTCCTTTCAGTTGTGGCTCTTGCCCTTCCTTCGGCTGTCCTACTTACTGATGGTTCACACCCTTGAGATGTGATCCCCAAAGGCATTGTCTGTGTTGTCACACTTGACCTGTGGGTTGAGTGGGTCTGAAACTACAGCTTCATGCTGCAAGACAGGCATTCCACCTCTGAGTTACCCCATCCCCGAGCTGCTCCTGTTTACAGGATTGGTTACTAATTCCCCAGAAAGGGTGAGAAGGAAACTGCATCTATCCTTGACTACTCATCCTCCTAAAAAGTCCAAAACCACTAGTTCATGTGATGCAAAGACTTTTCAAGCATTTTTTGTTGTTATTGTTTTATGGTTTCTTAAAACAGTTATTTTTGACCCAGTCAAAAGCTCTTTGACCCTCTTCAAACAAGATAGGGATTGTGATTTTTCTCTAATGTCTTCCTGTATCCATTTAAAAATTGGCTTCTCAGAAGTAATTTTTTTACATAGCAAGTTATTAAAGCTATAAATCTCTTTTTAAATTATTGTAGCTTGTTTTTCAGAAGTATGGGGAAATCAGATTTGGAACTGACATATAATCTGGGAGCCTGTGAGTGGCTCAGGAAGCTAACTCAGGATAGAGTCAGACTTAAATTGTAGGATATCCAGTTGGTGTCCACTGAGAACTAGAGAATTTCTTGGTGTTAAAAACCTACACATTTGGTATCAGAATGTTTTAGGTATAGAAGAAACTACCATATTTCGCTGCATAATCATTGCAGATTTTATGACTTTTTGCAAAAAATATGGGTTGTGACTGTTATGTAAATCTTTCTTTCCCTCCCTCCTTTCTCCCTTCTTTCTCTCTTTTCGTTTTGTATTATTGAAAAAATCCAGGGTGTGACAATTATATAGTGAAGTATGGTTGTGTTTTTACATCTGCCTTCTTAGGGTTTTTGAATATCTTGATGCTGTACAGGAATCACAATTCCTGTTCTCAAATCATTATCTTCCTAATCATATCACAGCCTTGTTACTGGTGTAGTGTGTGCCTGGAGAGGTGATGACAGGTAAAATCTGCCCATGCTCTAACTCAGCATGGCCAGTAAGGTTCTGCCCATCTCACGAGGGTAACTATCAAGATACAACTAGCCTGCAGGACCTGGGAATAAAACCCTGCACCCGGATTTTCAGGGAATGTGGGTCAAAGAATGAGGTGTGACTGTGCTCTACAGAGGAAAAGTCAACACCATCTCAGCATCCAAACTCCACAGAAAAGAAGTTCAGAAGACAAATAATGAAGCAAAAGAGAATTTTATTAGAGGATGGCTCACAGTCAAGGAAGAATGGGGGAGACACACACAGAGAGAGCCAGAGAGAGAGAGAGAGAGAGAGAGAGAGAGGAGAAACTTTTAAGCTTATAGCGATGGAGAGGAGTTAAGGCATTTTCCTTGCACATGGCTGATCTGGTTTAATCCCCAACTATATATGGCTCCATGAGCACTGCTGCCAAGAGTGACTCCCGAGAACCACTGAGTGTGACAAAACAAAAACAAAAAAGGAATAGATTATGCCCCAAAAAGAAAGGGAGCCCAAAAAAAATTAAAAAAGGATCGATAATTCAGCAGGTAGGAGGTTTGTCTTGCACTCAGCTGACCCGTATTCAATCCCCAGCATCCCATAAGGTACCCCGAGCACTGCCAGGAGTAATTCCTGAGTGCAGAGCCAGGAGTAACCCCCTGAGCAGTGATCCAAAAAGAAAAAAAAAAAAAAAGAAAGGAGACAATATCTCTGAAATGGATTACCCTGTGTAGCTTTGGGAAGCTAATTATATAAGAGACTTTTCCAAGATGCTCCAGTTTGGGCTAAGGATCACTGCTAGGGAGCTGTAATGGAGAACTCTGAATTTGGGGAATTTCTCTACTCTCCCTAGTCTTACCCAGGTATCATTCTTGCCTGTGAGTCGTCTTTAGATGGGGTCTGCTCTTCATTCTGAGTTGGCCGCAGGGAGTCCCTTTTCAGAATATCTTTCCCTGACCTTAGAAACCTGTCCTGTTTCCTAAACCTTTTTTTTGGGGTGGGGGTGAGGAGAGGAGGGTTTTGGGCCAGAACGACTAGTACTCTGGGGCTACTCTAGGATTTATGCTCAGGGGGTAGCAACCAGCAGTGATCAGGGAGCTTCTGTGGTTCACGGCATCAAACTAGGATTGGCTGCATGCAAGGCAAGTGACTTAACCCTTGTACTATTTCTTTAGCCCCTTTAGAATTTCTTGATTCTCCAAACATTTATTGATTTCGTGGATAAAGTTTACTGCCAAGAGCCCTCTACTTGACTGTATATTTCAGCATGACTATTTCTCTTTGGTCAATATGGTAGACACAGAGAACTGTTTGGAGCAACATGCGACGAAGAAGGGATGGTACTAGGAAATGGATTGTTTAGGACTTGAGGAGATAGAGGATAATAAAAACCCTTCTAGGGTTCAGAGGAGGCATACTTGTTCATAGTGATACAGGATCAATTTCAGTGGGAGGTCTGGGGCACACCCACGGTGAGAAGGAAAACAGAATTTTGAGAGATTTTAGAGTTTGACTGTTTCCAATATGTTATATTTATAAGCTTACGGCCTCACAGTTCATCTATAAATGCTGTATTTAGAGGTGACTACAAGAGTATGCCACCCACATGGCAAGCCTGGCAAGCTGCCTGTGTCGTATTTGATATGCCAAATACCAGTAACAATTATATTAGGTCATTCCCATAACCTAATATAATTGTCTGAGGCCTCTTTATGTTCCTGGAGCAAGCAGATGCCCTTGGGCTCTACTAGCATGAAACAGGACATATGGAGATATTATTGGTGCCCACTCGAGCAACTAGATGATGAAACGGAAGATAGTGATAGTGATATTTATAAGACACACGATCACGATCCGATCACGATCTTCCGTTGATCATCTATTTGCTAGAGCGCCACCAGTAATATCTCTATTGTCCTGTCTCAGCCAGAGAGCCAAGGCTCGCTTGCTACAGAACGGCTCTATAAGACACAACAATTAGTAAAACAACTATCACTGTATCACTGTCTTCCTGTTGTTCATCGATTTGCTCGAGCAGGCACCAGTAACATCTCCATACATCCTGCACAAGCAAGTGTAGCTCAAGGGCATCTGCTTGCTCCAGGGAAAGGAAGAGCCTCAAACTATTCTTCAGGTCATGGAATTGAGGTTCATAATTGTTACTAGTTTTTGGCATAACAAATAAAACACGGGTAGCTTGCCAGGCTCTGCTGTGTAGGTGGTATACTCTCAGTAGAAGGCTCTCATCTTGAGCATTTACTGATGAAACTTATGAAAGATCAGGTTTTTGCTTGGATGGAGCTCTGAGGAACTATGGAGTCTGAATGTTGAGAACTACTGACTGCATGATGTGTGGGTTGCTCTGGCTTCCCGCTAGGCTCACTGGGATGACGGGCATCAGTTAGAACCTGTCTAGACCTGTATACAGTGTATAAATGTGAAAGATCCTGGGAAGGACCTTATCCTAAAATCAGTATTATCTAAGAATGGTGCATGGCCACAAAGCGGTCACATGCCACGGGAGCTGTGTGTCTGGCATGTGTGGGCCTATCTTCGGGAAACTGGCATGGAGGTGGAGAAAAGGGCAGAGCCCAAATCTCCGCTCCAAGTCCGGCCAGCATGGTCCCTCCCCGAATGTGTGAGCGAACCCTTGGAGCAATGTTGGACTGATATCAACAGGAAAAGTGATGTGAAGGCTTCCAAAAACCTCCAAAAATATGAGAACCCTGGCAGAAACAGGTAAAAATTAATCTCTTTAGAACTCTGGAAATTAACCAAAAATACGTAACAACTAGGGCCGGAAAATAGAGGGTAGGGCGTTTGCCTTGCACCCAGCTGACCCAGTTTGATCCTGGGCATCCCATATGGTCCCCTAGCACCACCAGGAGGCCAAAAGTAACACCTGAACAACACTAGGCATACCAAAAAAGCCAAAAAAAAAAAAAAAAAGAAAGAAAGAAAGAAAGAAAGAAACTAAGTGGTTGAATATCTAATTCCAGATGGAGGTGAAATCTCTAGAATTGATTGTTCATGAGCACCTTAGAAATGAATAAGATCCCTAGAAGTTCTTTTTTATTTTTCTTTTTGGATCATACCCAGCGACACTCAGGTGTTACTCCTGGTTCTTCACTCAGGAATTACTTCTGGCTGGTCTCAGGGGACCCTATGCGATGCTGGGTTCGAACCTGGGTCGGCAAATGCCCTACCCACTGTGCTATCTCTCTGGCCCTTCCTAGATGTTCTTTATGAGAGAGGGAAGAGTGAAGGAGGGAAGTAAAAGGGTCATTTACACTTAATCATCTCTTCAACGATTCTCTCTCCAAATAGTCATTTACTTTAAGTACTGGGGTTAGGGTTTAACAGATGAATTGGGGAAGGTGAGAGCATAATTCAGCCCACTATAGAAACATTAATCTGGAAGGTCTATTCTCCACTGAAGCCCTGAAACACGCTGCCAACTCCCTCAGTAATGAGTATACAGTAACATGCTGTGTAACATGTGTTTCCAGGGCCGAGAAATAGTACAGCCAGTAGGGAGTTTGCTTTGCATGAGACCAACCTGGGTTCAATCCCAGGCATCTCATCTGGTCCCCTGAGTAACACTAGGAGTAATTCCTGAGTGCAGAGTCAGGAGTAAGACCTGAGCACAGCTGTGTGGCCCCCTCTCTATGTGTATATATATATTAGTAAATATATGTATATATACATATATTGTAATTATTATATACATATGTATATATACATATAAGTAATATATATATACAATATTTTATTTATTTATTTATACACATATATATGCATACATGTATATACATATATACACACATATATACACATATGGCTTCATTGCTTTTTGGGTCACACTGGGCAATATTCAGGGGTTAATTCTGGCTCTGAACTCAAGACTTTCTCCTGGCAGTGCTTGGGGGACCATACCAAGGATCGAACCTGGGTCTGCTGTGCAAAGCAAACGCCCAACCCACTATACTTTTGCTCCAACCCCCTGCAGTGAACATATTTTAAAACTACTACATTTACTGAGGAAGTAAAAGGTTGGGGAAATTTAGTGAATAAAATATCACATTATAAGATTCCAGGTTCCAGGTTACCAAACTCAGTGGACTTGCCTCAAAAGACACAACCAGAGCAGGAAAAGCTGAAGAAATTCATTAGTTACAGCGGGGGTAGGGTAGACAGGGAAACAAGTATTTCAAAGCATAGTCTCCCTGAATTGCTCCTAGGGGGAAATTTACATGCTATAGGGGTTTCATGTGCTTGAGAAGTATGGTGGTTGGTAGTTTGTTTTTTGGGAGTTCTTCGTTCTGCACAAGGCCCAACCATGTTCAGAAAATGGTGGGTAAGGTCTTCCCTGAGTGGAGACTGCATTGTGTTCTCAGTCACTCCCTGGGGTTCTTGCATGCTCTCCACATGGCCCTAGACTGTCAGAAGAAATATCTGCAGCAACTCACTGGTTCTGGTTCTGGGAAATGATTTCTTTCAGAAACCTTTGAAACTATAAGCTGGACAGACAAATTACTCTACAACCACAGCAGTAAATTTGCAAAGGCAGCCCAGGGACTAATGGAGTGCTACTGGCTGAGGTCCAGCTAGGTCACAATTAAGATCACTATCACTATCTTCCTGTTGATCATCTATTTGCTAGAGCGGGCACCAGTAATATCTCCATATGTCCTGTCTCATGCTAGTAGAACCCAAAGGCATCCGCTTGCTCCAGGAACATAAAGAGCCTCAAACCATTATATTAGGTCATGGGAATGATAATATAATTGTTACTGGTATTTGGCATATCAAATACAACATGAGCAGCTTGCCAGGCTTGCCGTGTGGGTGGCATACTCTTGTAGTCACCTCTAAATAAAGCATTTATTGATGAACTGCGCGGCCGCTGGCATCTGCGCGAGCGGCTGTGATAGTCTGGTCTGCTGCGTGGAGTTGTGGACGCAGAGGGAAGTCCGGATGTGGAAAATGGCGGCCCCCATGGAGTAGGGGGTGTTGTCTGGCTTGTTGTGAGGCTCTGCTGGGGTGGCAAGCCAGGGCTAGAACCCGCCATGCCTCCCAGGTGCCTCATGAGCGGCTGGGCACAGGGAGAGCAAGTAGCAGCTCTGCCCCCATGTCTGAGAGTCTCTGGTTCAGCATACCTGGGCCGGATTGAAAAAAAAAAAAACTGCTGCAGGGTGGGTGTCAATGATCCGGGCTGTGATAGTCTGGTCTGCTGGGTGGAGTTGTGTTAGACAAAAAAAAAAAAAAAAATTCAGGAAAAGATGCGAGCCAGACTAGAACATTCTGGTGAATAAATTAGGAGCAGAGATACATAGTCGGGATCATTTAAATTATCCTTTCATCACCTAAACTAAAAAAGAGGTAGCTTGCAATCTGGTAAAAATTAGATTGAGTGCATAAGATCTGGGAAAAGAGAGAACCCAGGTCATAGTTTTGCATAACAGTATCAGAAACTCGGATTATCAGTCTGTGGAGTCATGGAGAATCAACACAAAAAGGTGTGCTATATATGGGGTGGGAGAAGGCCAAAGACAGGCCTGTGCTGTTCAAGCCCTGGGCCAAGGTGGGAACAGGTGAGGACAGAAGTGTCACAGGGATAGTGGGAGAAGACAGCCAGCAGTACCTCAAGAGTGTCCTGTTTGGCAAAAGAAGGAAGTAGAGTGCCAGAGAGAAAGTACAGGGGCTCAAGCACTTGCCCTGTATGCAACAGACCCTAGTCAGAATCTCCAAAGCCACATACATAGTCCCTTGAGCACCATCAGGGGTAACTCCTGAGCACAGAGCCTGAACTAGTTCTTGAGCACCTCTGGGTAAGTAAGGCACCCAAACAAAAAAATTTTAAAAGGGGTGGGGGGGGAAAGGAGTTGGAAATGCATGGGATGGATGACTCCTGCTGAGGGTTAAATTCAGGGACATTAAACATTTAATTGATGTCAAATAGTTTTTCCAAAAAATACTGTTTTAATTTGAAGCCCATAATTGCTATGTTTTGCCAGTGTTTGTAATCACTTGATCCTTGAATCACTGAATCCGTTATTCATCGATTTGCTCGAGTGGGGCGCAGTAACATTTCCATTGGACCCTATCACGTGCCAATGTAGCCCAATGGTATCTGGTTGATTCAGGAATTGAAGAGCCTCAAACCAGTGTTTGTGTAGCTACCTTCTAATTTTGGGTCATTGTAGTTAGTGAAAATGATATATAAATTAGTGTTGATTTTATTGTCCATAGTTTCTAGGATTTTGAGAATTAAATATATATGTATATATGCATATATGTGTGTGTGTGTATATATATATATATATATATATATATTTTTTTTTGGGTCACACCCGGCAATGCTCAGGGGTTACTCCTGGATCTGCACTCAGGAATTACTCCTGGCTGTGCTCAGGGGGCCATATGGGATGCCAGGGATCGAACCTGGGCTGGCATGGGCCGGCCGTGCAAGGCAAACGCCCTACCCGCTGGGCTATCGCTCCAGGCCCCGATATATATATATATATATATATAGTCCTGATTGCCTTCATCTCTGAACTGTTAGCCACATTTCCATAGTCCTTATTTGCATATTTAATCCTGGGCCTCAGACCAGATCTTGCACACACATTGCAAGCACTCCTGCTGGGCCACACCCTTGGCCCCCGCTGCCTCTCCTGAACTGTTTGATGTCTCCTGTTGTTACAGTTCCAGTTCTTCAGTGCTCAAAAAATAGAAATTTATAAGAAGTCATTTTCCTCTTTCTCCTCTGAAAAGAGCTCTTTTTCTCCAAGAACGGGCTTGTAGAAGGGCAAGATTGGAGACTCGCCTGAACACTATGCGTAGGCCTGAATACTAGTGAGGTAGCACAGGGCAGAGTGCTATGACTGGTGTTCCAGGGGGACTGATCAGGAACTCCTCAGTGAAGATCTGAAAGTTCCATCCACTCCAGCACCCAATTTGTCTACGGCCAGAAACATGACACTTAGCCTCGGGAACCGTGCATGGCCGACTGGACTGGCTATGCCTAACTCGGGTTGGCTGTGGCAGAGGGCACATATGATAGGTGGCAAGTGCTGAGAGACAATCAAGGGCACATAGCCTATGGCAGAGGAGTTTGTTACTGCCGCCGCAGGAAGACTGTACATAGGGCGTTTGGTAGGATTAAACTGGCCAGGTGCCAGGTCTAGTTATCCACTCTCTGCCTGGCTGGGTGATACATTTACTGGTCTGATACGTTTTCCCAGAACAAGCTGTAATCCAGGTGGTGCGTGATCTTGGGGTTCCAAATATTAGGAAAGTTGTTGGACTGACTCTGAAGAATTTACAGGTTGCTTCCTTAATTGAGGCGAGGGTCATGATGAGTCCTTATTCTCTCATTGTTACACAGAGGTCTTCAAGCTCAATATGATCAAATTTGTTATCTTTTCATTTATATAGTTTGTGCCTTTCATGTCTGGTTTAGGAAGTTCACCCACTCCCCAAATTAGAGTTGTTGATTCTATTTATTTCCCAGGAAATTGTAAGTTTAATTTGCTTTAACTGACCTAAAATTTGTTCTTTTTCTTTATTAGGTTGTAATTTAATTCCAAAAGATGAACTAATTTTCCAATCTCTTTTTCTGAATATTTAATCAATATTTAACCATTCTTTCCTAATTATTTCTGATGTCTCCTTGACCATCTCCCAGATCCTGTGTGTACATGGATGTATGCCTGGGCTCTTTATTCTGTTGCACTGACTGATTTATTTTCTTCTGTGATAATACTGATAATACTACATTGTTGTTGAGATGCAAGCTAAGTAATCACCCTGTGCCCTTTTGGATTTTTCTGGACAAATAATTAAAAAGCACCAGATAGATTGGTAGAGAGAAAGAAGGCTTTTTGATAACATTTATATCTCCTAGAAACGTGGAAGAACAAAGCTGAGTAGCTTCTGTGTGTTTCCAAAGGCCACCTTAACATATGCTAAGTTGGGACTGAAAGAGATGGTGTATGGGCGGGCTCTTACCTTACATGTGGTTGACTGGGTTCAATCCCCGGCACCCCAGGTGGTCACCCCAGCTCCACCAGGAGTGGTTTCTAAGCACAAAGTCTGGAGTCAGCTCTGAGTACCACCAGTGTGGCCCAACCCTCCTCCCCCAAATAATAAACAAATAAAAATAAACTAGAGCAGAGGGATTAGGGAGGAAGAAAGAGAGAGCCAGTTAGAGAAGTTATCAGAAAAAGGCCTATGAATGAATTTGCAGGAAAATTCTTCTTTCTCCTTCTGAAAGATAAGGAGATTGGGTCATCTCTGTGGAGACTCTTTAAGAGACATGTTCAGCCAGGGAGCTGCCCATGGGCCAGCATACAGGGCCTCACGGACGGCTGGGGAGGCTGTCGCTCGGCTCGCGCCCGGGCCTAGCTGACCATGGAACCCCGAGGAGGGCAGATGGGTTTTGGGAGTGGGCCCGTCGCCTCTGGGGTCCCGGAAGCAGCCGGATGAGACTCGCCTATCACACTAGCCACCATTTTTGCTGTCCGACGCTGCGAAACTGCCTCACGACCAGATCAACAGAGCAAAGCCAGTTTGAGCCCAGGTCGCGCGGCCGCGGGGGGTCCACTAAAATAGTGAAACAGTAATGTCTTTTAATGCACTGCATTCCACGAAGAGCAGGAAAGTTTGTTGGGAAGGAGATATAAAGAGGAAAGAAATGATATACAGAACCCGCCAAGTGGTTGAGGTGCGGGAGGGGGAGGGAGGTGGGGACATTGGTGATGGGAGATGGGTTTGGGCGGAGGGTTTGTGTTGGAACACTGTAGAACCAAAGCTCTACATGAGCATCTTTCAATTAAAAAAAAAAGAGACATGTTCACATGTGAATATCTCCTACAAAAGGCACCCCTTCCTGCCTTCAGCCCTCTCCTGTGAAATTGTTTGCCAAAGACATCTTGTGTAGCAGATTTTTGCTCCCCTACACTAAATTGATTGTCCTATACTCTGATGATGTCACATATTAAATTCTAGAACTTGAAATATGTCTTGTCAAGGACAAATGGATCCCCCACCACACACACACATCTGGATTCTCTTTAAATTGTTCAAACTATCAATGTGCCTTTATTTTTTTTCCACTGTCATTTTTGGATAGTCTAATCAAATTCTTTATAATTCCCGCTGGGGTTCCAATTTCAATGGCATTGAATTTATAGACTAATTTGGGGGATAATTGGCATCTTTACAATGTTAAGTTTTCTCATATAGAAACATAAACATCTGTTTAAGTTCACCTATTTTATAAAATTCAGTAAAGTTTAAATTTTTTTCCTATAATGATATTGTGCATAGTTTGTTAGGTTTATTTTTAAGAATTATATATATATTGGTGCTGTCTACTTCATGTCAGCTTCAAAAAATATACTAAGATATCTATCCTGTATATTTATGGATTTTCTTTATTTACTTATAATTTTCTCTCTCCCTCTCTCTTTCTATATATATATATATATATATATATACACATATATATAAAACATGATCATAAAATTTAAAATTTTTACTAAGGCACCAAGATACTATAAAGTAAAAAAATTTAAAGGTAGCTCAGTGTAAACAAATATTCAAAGAGAATGTGTTAACCCCTCTTTAAATTTAAGCACATAAAAATAATAAAAACAGGGGCCGGAGCCATAACCCAGAGGGTAGGGCGTTTGCCTTGCACACAGCCGGCCCATGCCGGCCTGGGTTCAATCCCCGGCATCCCATATGGTCCCCCGAGCACCGCCAGGAGTAGCCCCTGATCATCGCCGGGTGTGACCCAAAAAGCAATAAATAAATAAATAAATAAATAAATAAATAAAATAATCAAAACATGGAGAGAGGCATATTCTCCTTCTTGAGTTTCATGTGGAGATTTCTTTGAAAAGAGATGTCGACTTGTGTTAAATCCATCTTGTCCCAAGTTATCTATCTGTCTGTCTGTCTGTCTGTCTGTCTATCTATGCTTTTTTGGCCCATATCTGGTAATGTTCAGGGGTTACTGAGTATCTGTACTCCGATACTGAGTGCATATTAAATTCTAGAACTTTAACTATGTCTTGGCTCTGCACTCAGGAATTACTCTGGCCATACTCTGGGGACCATATGGGATGCTGGGGATCAAACTCAGGTTCACTGCTTGCAAGACAAATGTACTATTCATTGTTCTATCACTTTGGCCCCAATTTTCTTCTTTTCCTTTCTGGGGAATGTTGGTGAAAGGGGCTCCAAAACAATGCTCTGCTCGGATGACCCAGAGCCCAGCAGTGATTCTTGCCAACCGGACTGTGGTTCAGAGTGCAAGGATCCAAGTAAGCGATGCTGCTTGGGCTATCTTGGCAGTGCTGAGGGCTTCCGGGCTACACCCAGCAATGCGTGGGATTGGAATCCATCCTTCTTAATAGCTGCACTGTCTCCTAATCTGCTTCCCCAAACCCCATTTTTTTTAAATTTAAACAAATACAATTTCCCCTAAAACTCTTAATTCCTAAAACCTTCTGTCTAACCCCCTCCTTAAAGTGCTTTGCTTTAAATTTCCAACTAACATTTGCAGCTCATGTCACAGGATCACAAAGTCCAGCTCTTAAAGTCCCATTTGAGATAGGAATAGGGCAAGGACAGATTTTTTTTTGTTTTGTTTTTTGGGTCACACCTGGAAATCAATGCTCAGGGGTTGCTCCTGGCTCTGTGCTCAGGAATTACTCCTGGCGGTGCTCAGGGGACCTTATGGGATGCCGGGATTGAACCTGGGTCGGCCATGTGCAAGGCAAACACCCTACCCACTGGACTGTCACTCCGGTCCCCAGGACAGATATTTTGAATGCTATGTTATGGTCCTCTTTTAGTCTGAGTCATAGTCCCCCTAATGCACCAAAATAGTGGCATGTAAAGAAATGTCAGGTTCTCTTTGTAAAACTGTAACTATAGAGGTGCTGGAAAGTATGTCTTTGACTTGATTTAGGTCAAAATGAACTTCTGTCCAGATCATCAGAACACTAACTCACTGTATACAACCAGGAAGGTTAAAAGAATATTTATTATCCTGTTCAAGCAGATATAAAAAAATGCAGATTGTTTTCCTTGAACCTTTGACAAACAAGGTCTCTGATGTAGTCAGATTTGCAATTCATGATGACTTAATCACTGGTTGAGAGGGAGAAAGCCATTGCCTGCCATGACTGCTCTAAGGAAGAATGTGAGACAGGAAACCACAGAGTCCTGGTGACCTGACTGCCCCTAAATAGCCTAATCCCAGACTCCTCTTTAGAATGAGAAGGCAGGGAAAGTTTACTGAATTTTGGAGATAGAAACTTTCCCTATTTCCCCAAATATTTATTCTGGGAACCAATGGAGCCTATAGCCAAAGTATGAGAGCTGATTGAATGATCCCTGCATTCAAGAAAGCTCTGGAGGACACCCCTCCCCCAATGCTGTTGCCATGCCAATAGCTAACTCCATGGCTTCACTAAGAATCTCTGCAGAGACACCAAATCACAAACCCCCAGGTACTCCGGTGTTGGGCTGAGAACTCTGGGGTCTCCTTGGAGTGGAGGCAGGCAACCTCCTCTCCCCACTTCACCTTGTATTTCAGTAAGCCCTGGCAGCCACACCCACCTTCCATAACTGCTGCTTTGTTGACTCACCTACTTGCCCTGCTTTTGGATTCATGAACTAAATCTCCAAAGAGATGAAAGTCAAGGAGCTGAAATTCATGGACATCCAGCCCTGCCTCTTGAGATGTTGCAGGTGTGGCTGCAGTGCCCGGCTGTGTCGGCAGGTGGCAGACAGGAGACAGACTTGTCTATACCCAGAGCTCTGCCCTGTGGGCCCTGGATGGTTGGTGGTCTGACATCAACCTGGGATGAACACAGAGCCACAGCAGAGCCTGGCAAGTACCCGTGGTGTATTCGATATGCCAAAAACAGTAACAGTAATGGACCTCATTCTCAATGAATGAAGATGTTACTGGCGCCTGCTCAAGCAAATCTATGAACAATGGGAAGACAAGTGACAAGTGACTGGTCTCCAGGCTGAAAACTCTGGGGTTCCCTTAGGAGGGGGCAGATCAAGTCCCCACCGAAGCCCTGGAAGCAGCACCAACACCCCCTGCTTCTGCCACTCCAATGGCTAACTCCACGGCTTCATTAAGAATCTCTGCAGATTCACTCCAATTCCACAGAACCGGAAATTTCTTGTTCACAGTACTGAAATTCCAGTCAGAATACATCAAATTAGATGGGAAAGTAACATAGAAGCCAACTAAACTCAACCAACAAAAATAATAACATAGAAGGCTCAACTAGTGATGAACAGCTTAGTAAATTTTCAAAGATTTAATAACCTTGTGATAATAGTTTCAAAATTTTTCTTTTGATGAAGTATTTTTGGTAATACTGTTAGCCATTTAACTGTAACAAGCAATATAAAACAAATTATTGTGTGCCTGCTAAGAAGGCAGTTTGGGGGAGGTGGTTAGGAGAATGGTGACAATGGTGGAGGGAATGGTATTCAAACATCAAAAATCCCATAACAATGCATTATGAACAACTTAGTACACCATAATGTCTAAATAAAGTTTAAAAAAAAAGCTCTAGAGGACTCAAGGAAGAGGTAGGAAAGAAAAGGGGCAAGGAAACCAACACAACTCTACTGAATCAAAAGATTTCTTTGAAACACTTTATATTTCAGTTATAGTGCAAATATTGATTCTTATTTGGAAAATGATGGTCCATCTGAGACTATACCAGAAATGATCAGATTGACTATTATTCCCTGTGCTTAGTTGAGTGTGAAATTTCTAGGGAAACAGACTCAGCTGGGTAGGGAGAGACATGAAAAAATAAATAAAAACTTGAATTCACAATGGTGATGCATATGGTTTCGAAAAGCATCTGGAGAGATCCTTCTGGACCCCACATCAGGTTGAGTCTATTGAGGCACTCAGGTGGGGGATGGGTGAGCCCACCACTCACCCAAACAGAGCCCCAGCAGTCGCCACACTCTACCACCACCACCATGTTCACAAGGCTGGACTCCACTGCTCAGATGAGCCCCATCCAGAGACCAATCTGTTGAAAAACTCAGGTATTGCAGGTTTGTGACAAATCTCCAGGCTTTCCCAGAGTCGGGATGGACTACCTCCCCCCATCTCCCTGTTTTTCAGGAAGACCTGGCAGTCACACCTATACCCAAAGCCACCACACAGCTAAAAAATCTAACTCCAGTTTTATCCTGGTAAAAAATTTGGAATTCCTGAAGTCGCAACATCTCAAACTCTATGATACTGATATATACAGAGTAGCATATCACATTTAATGGGAGGTAAAATATAAGGCAACCTATAACAAAATATAAACACACATTGTCTATCCTGTAACAAAGATTAGTATTGTTTTTAATATTTTTTATATAAGGGCCTAATGACTCCATGGTGAGGTTTAACAATCTTCACTAACTTTTTTCTAAGGAAACATTTCTTGATCATTTTGAGCAAATTCTTTACAACAAGCAATATAAAATAAAATTCTGAGGGTCAGAATATTAAAAACAGACTTAAGGGGTGATTGGGAAAATTGAAAATAATAGTGTTGGGAAGGTGCAGTGGTGGTGGGATTGGTGTTGGAATATTGAATGTCTGTAACAAATTAATATGAACCACTTTGTTATAAAATAAAAAATTAAGAAAAAAAAGAAAGGCAAAGCACCTGGGATAAAAGTCTGGTTTAAAAGTAAACGTTTCTGGAGAGATAGTTCAGTGATTCTTCACATGTGTGTCTCACTTTAATTCAGAGGTTGCCACACATTCAGAAATATTTTGTGCCAGTTAACTAAAATTGCTTGCAAAAAATACTGATGGAAGCTATTGATAAAACAAGAAGACATCTTTGTTTCATTGTAGCATGAGGCTGCTTTTTTTGTTTGCTTGTTTTTGCTCACGTGAACACTAAAGAAAGCAAGTCAGAAGGAAACTACATGATCTGGAGCAATAGCACAGCGGGTAGCGTGTTTACCTTGCATGTTGTTGATTTGGGTTCAATCCCCAGCATCTGATAGGGTTCTCTAAGCACCACCAGGGAGTAATTCCTGAGTGCAGAACCAGGAATAACCCCTGAGGATTGCTGGGTGTGACTCAAAAGAAAAAAAACCTACTATTTCATAAATTGTCATTGGGAGTCTTGAACCCAAATGGCAGGAGAACTTTGCTCTTCAGGGTCCCCAGGGACAAGAGAAGGACAGAAAAAAGGCAGACAGCACTAAGATATTTGTATATTGATATAGCACCTCTTTAAAATTTATGCATAGCTCCTAGCTCCTGAAAGTCAGCCGTTGCCTGCTGTGTTAAGCTTGCTCCATAGGAGTTAAGTGAATGTTAACAATATTTGATCCAGGCTTTTAGTCTCATTCCAAGAGTCTTTGGGGCTGGAGATCTGAAGAGCTGATATTATAGCATAAGTACAAGTCCATCTGGAGGCAGAATTCCCTTTCTTAAAATATTTTTAAAAATTTATTAAGATCAGAATTCCCTCTCTTGAGCAACCTTCATCTGCCTTCTGTTAAGGCCTGCCACTGATTAGATGAAATCCATTCACATTTGGAGTATAATCTTGACTCAAAGTCTAGTAATTTATATGTTAATCTCATGCAAAAAAATGCCTTCATGGCAATATCCAGTCTGTTGCTTACTCGAATAGCTGGGAACCATGACCTAGTCAAGTTGATGTCCATATACAGCCAGCACAGTATTAATTGTATTCCTAAGCTCTTCTTTTTTTTAGAGTGAATCTATTAATTAATTAATTAATTAATTAATTTTTCTTTTGGGTCACACCTGGCAATGCTCAGGGGTTGTTCCTGGCTCTTTGCTCAGGAATTACTCCTGGCGGTGTTCAGGGGACCATATGGGATGCCGGGATCGAACCTGTGTTGGCTTTGTGCAAGGCCCTACCTGCTGTGCTATTGCTCTGGCCCCAATTCCTAAGTTATTTGGATTGTGAAGGTCTCACTGGTACATCTAGAACTTCTTACAGGACTAAGGTACATAGTGAGTTTTTTGCTGTTCTTATGATTAGAATGACTGCACCTTCATTGTGGAGAATATAAAAGCAGTATAAAATAAAATTTTGAGGGACTGTTACAGGGGCAGACTTAAGGGGTGGTTGGGAAAATTGGAAATAAAAATGGTTGTGGGAAAGTGCAATGGTGGTGGGATATTGAATTAAACCACTATTGCTACATTTGGTAGCAAGAGCTGTGGAGCAGAGATGTAGGGAGATCTAGCAGTGTTTCCCAAAGGGAAGAGAATATCAGAAACATCTGAGGAACTCAACAAACATAGAGATACTTGTGTACTCTCTGGAACTCCTGAGCCACTGCCATATCCAATCTCTTGATGCGGCAACCCCCATTAGAAACAGGTTACACTTGAACAGAGAAGGCACAGGATCCAGGAATTGAGTGAGGTTTAATCAAAGGCACAAATGGAACACTCACTGCAATTATTGGACTGCAGTATCCAAGAAGAGAGGAAAGGAAGTGTTTGTGTGTGTGTGTGCACGTGCTATTAAGCATCAATAATTACAAAGAAGGAGAAAAACATTAATAAGAGACAGCATAAGAATTGAAGATATCACTAGAAATGCAATAAATTATTCATAGGAATTAGATCTAGATGATTCTTAGTTACTATGTATGCCCAGATTCCTTCTTTCTACAGCTCTAGCAACTGTCAACCATCAATGTCACAAGACTGTTAAACATTCATACTGAAAATGATACAAACTGTGTACCAATGTAATGGGATACACTGGTGTTACAGTTAAGAAATAATACCTCAAACGATCAATAAGAGAAGGCCATGAGGTTTTATGGAAGTGTGGGACCAGAGCAATAGTATAGAAAACAGCGCATTTGCCTTGCGCGTGACTGACCAGGATTTGATCCCTGTTATGCCATGTGATTCCCCAAGTCCTTCCAGTAGTGATCCCTGAGTGTAGAGCTAGGAGTTAGCCCTGAGTACACTGGGTATAAACCCAAGGGGGAAAATTGTTTGACCTTTCAGAATATCACTTCAAAGTAACTGTACAAAAGTGAAGCACCTCAAAACCTTTACTTATAGTAAGCAGTATATGTGTGGGGAATGAAAGACAGAAAAAGTGTCAGAAACACAGAGACAGAGATCTTAAGAAATTGATTCACTCAGTTGTAGAGCTGAACAAGCCTCCAACCCAGCTAGATTTCCAGACTAGAGACCCAGAGAAGAATTGCAGTTGAAGTCCAAAGCCAGTCATCTGGCAGTGTCTTTTTGCTTTGCTTTTATCAGCCTTTCACTGATTGAACAAGGCCTCCGATATCAGCAAGGGTAATCGGCTTTATTTGAGGTTCACCAGTTTAACTGTTGCTCTTCACAGAAATCTTCACAGAATCTAAAAAGCACCTTCACAGAACCCTCTAGAATAATGTTTAATCAGCTATCTGTACACTATGACCCATCTAAGTTAACACATAAAATTAGCCATCATTTCCTTTGTTGGCTTGGTGCCCTTGTGCACTCTTTTAAACCATCCATAATCTCTAAATCAAGACCATGACAAAGGTGTCCTTCACTTGTGCTGACAGCTATTCTATGCATAACTCAAAATGCACTGATCCTTCCACAGAGAGAAGACAAAGTCCTTGGGTGATGTTTACTCATCTCTTTGAGATCTTGCAGAACAGTAGAATGGAAAATTATCAATATTCAAGTACTTGGAAATAATGCCACCTCTACTGTTTAATCTTGGCTTATAGGAATAAACATTATCTGTCCCCTTTGCTGCAACAATCAGAACAGCACAGTTGTCTTCATATTAAATGGTGCAACTCTGGATCTTGGGTGAAACAAAGGAAAAAAATGAAAAGGAAAAAAATGGAGCAAAGGGAATAAAGTGGTGGAGTAAGTAGTTCAGGAACCGTTTGAACCTTCAAAAGACTGAGGATGAAATTGGTACATCTGAAGGACCAACGCTTCTCTCCCCTCCTTTGTTCCTTCCTGTTTCTTCATGGCATCAAGTTTGTTTCCTTCCCTTATCCACTAACTGTCCACACAGCATGTACCATTCACAATTCGATAGCCAGAATCATTGGATGTTGTCTGCTCCTTTGCTTTATTTCTTTTATATACTACCTATAAGTGAGGTCATCTGCTATTTTTCTTTCTCCTTCTGACTTGTTTTATTTAACCTGTTTCTTCCAGGTTTGTAACAAAAGACATAGTTTAACACTTATAGTTGAGGAGCATTTTATTGTATATATATACACAACGACGGTCTATTTATTCACTAACCTGTTGTTGGGTATTTGGGTTATTATTAGATCTTGACATTTGTAAACAGGGCAAGTATATAGCTGTGAATAATTTTTTTTTGGATTAGTGCCTTTGTGTTCTTGAGATAAATATCAAGAATTACTGGGTCATGTAGTAGCTCCATTTTTAATTTTCTGCGAAGTCTCCATACTATTTTCCATAAAAATTGAACCAGTTTACATTCACACCAACAGTGAATTAGGGTTCCTTTTTCTCTATATCCCCAAGCCCGGCACTTATTTCTAGCTTTTTGCTCTAGGCCGTTCTCACCCAGTGGAAGGTGATATATCACTGTCATTTTGATGTGCGTTTCCCATTATACTGGTAAGGAGAATATTTTCTTATGTCACCTGGATGCCTTCTTTGAAGAAGTGCCTGTTCAATTCTTCTCATTTCTTTGATAAGATTGTTTGCATTTGTTGTTGTTGTTGAATTTTGAGTGTTTTACATATCCTGGTTAATTTTAACCCTTATTCAGATGTGCGGTGTGTAAATATTTCCTCACTTTCAGAAGGGGGTACTTTATAATTTCAGCCTATGTCTCTTTTGCAGGAATACCTCTTTTCCTGCCTTCAGTCTCCTAAAGCATTCCTACCTGTGTGTTGAACCAGCTCTAGGGAAAGGCTGAGCCCTGCATGGAGAGAGGCAGTGTCAGACAATGGCAAGACTTTTATTTGCCCTCAGCTTGGCTTTTCTCTTTCTTTTCTCTGCAATCTACTTGCTGAGTTTCCTACAGGAACTGTATGAATATCTTTTCTGTCAGGATCAGGATAGAACTCTGATATATAAGGAAGAGATATCACCTTTCCCAGGAAGAGGGTAGTAGGTTGTATTATAAAAATGTGCAAAACAGTCTAAACACTTGAGTGTTTTCACCAATGGTGAAAAACCCGGCCTCCAGTGTGACGGGATTAGGGAGAGAGGCCTTGGGAGGAAATTAAAATTAGATGAAGTCATGGGGATAGGACCCATGAGCATCTTATAAGAGAACTTGTTTCCACTCTCTGATCTTCTACTATATGAGACTGTTCAGTAAATCTCTGTTTACAGGTCAGGAAATCAGCACTCACCAGGAACCAAATGTGCCAGAGCTTTATCCTGAACTTTTAGTGCAGAACTGTGAGCGAGCTTTTCTGTTGCTTATAGACCTCATTCCCATGACCTGATGGAATGGTTTGAGGCTCTTTATGTTCCTGGAGCAAGCAGGTGCCCTTAGGCTCTACTTGCATGAGACAGGACATATGGAGATGTTACTGGTGCCCGCTCTAGCAATTCTATGATGAACGGGAAGACAGTGATACAGTGATAAGTAACCCATTCCATGGTGTTCTCTTAGAGTCATGCAAAACTTGCAAGTTCTGTCTGGGCAAAGACGATGACACTTATTCAGCATTTATATCAGGATTTTGTATACTGCCATTTAACATTATGTTAGATGAATTATTTTTAAAAAACAAGCTCTAAGACTCAGAGAAGTTCTCTGAGAAAGAACACAGGGTAGTATCTGATGACTCATAACTAGGAAGAATTTCATTAAAGATGAATTAACAGGAGATACATATTCTGTGTGTTGGGATGTCTGGCATGTAAAAATTTAGAAGTGTGTGCACATGATGGGTTTCTAACTGTTTACAATGCTATCAATAAAAGCTATTTTGAGCATATATAAATGTTTAAATTTTATGTTTATAGTACTCTGCGAATATATTGTGTGCGTAATAAAATTTAAACAAAAACATACATTTTTAAAAAGATGCAATAAAAATAAATATTGAAAAGTTATTCTTTCTCTGCATTCTTATAGATAATTTTTGTCTCTCTGAGTTTAGATTCTGCTTCCTCTTCTGAAAGAAAGTCTGTAGGGCTTCAGGTGGGCGGAGAGATAAAATCTGTAGGAGCATAAAATCTGTAGGAGGGCTGTGTGTTGTCCTATGCTATCTGACCTGAACTCAGGAAATCAAGAGATGCTCTGGTCACCTTTTTCCCTCTAGGAGTTTGTGAGGACAGTAATAGAACAGTTAACTGCAGGTTGATTACTATTTCTGCATGTTTGCTTAACACATCCTGAGGTGTGATAAGCATTTATTGACTTTGAGTTTAAGTTTTCAGTAAGAAAAAAAAGTCCTTATATTTATCACATTTTCCCTGTTGCACCTCTCTGTTTTCTTGAGGCTTGGAAGATACTACCATTGTAGATTCAGAAGGAAGGAATGAACACCATCACCAGATGGTCTTTTTCTCCACATTGGCTTATCCCTAGACCTAAAATATTATCTTTTTGGGGTCAGAGAGATAGTACAGGTGAGATACTTGCTTTACACATGGTCAAGTTGGGTTCTATCCCTGGCATCCCGTATGTTTCTCAAGCATCACAGGAGTGATTCCTGAGTGCAGAGCCAGGATTAATCCCTGAGTAATGCTGGGTATGACCCCAAAAGAAAACAAGCAAAATCCCAATACAACTTACCTCTCATATTGCCTGGACTGAGGGTTATTCCAACCCCACACTCTATCACCAGTCCTGTTATATCCTTAAGTGGTCAAGACTTGAGACTCAGAGTATGGAAGGAAATATAAGAAACATTTTAACTAAGCAAAACCTACTAAGAAAAATATAAATATGAATTTTTCCTTCAAAAAAGAAAGCCAAGATTTTACAACGAAATGCTTACTGGCCATATTTGTTAGACTAACAACATCTCTAAACATTTAGACATTTTCCTCATGTACTGTTTTCTCTAATCTCCTGTATTCACAGAGAAAATACACATTTCTTGCATCCATGACACAGTCTACTTTCTTTTTTGCTACTGACATTTATAATAAAGATACTTATGCTTGATTTAGTTTTAGGTTTGTAAAGAATGTTTATATAACGGCATATGTTCTAAACACAATGGCTATTGTGAAAATTAATGAATATTCAAAATTATATGAGATGAATTGAATAATTCTGCAGTAAAGCTTACTAAGCTTCTTTGCATTGTCTCAGAAGCTATAAAAGGCTGGGTGCAAAGTCTTTTTCTGTTTCAGATGAATTATTTCACTGTAGCAGCCTGTGTAGTTCTTTTTTATTTCCAGATAAAATGATGAGTTTTCGTCCTCTGAAATTTAAAACAAAGTTGTGAATCAAACCTTCACAGTGGAAAACAAAGCAACCTAATTAGTGTCACTGGCCCTGCCTCTTGAATGCTCTGTGGCCAGCCTACCCAGCAGCCTTAGCTCCTTGGGGATGGCAGGCCACTTCCAAAGAGTAAATCACTATTGGCCTAAGTGAGTCGTGGTGATTCCACTAATTTGTGGTTTGCATAGAGGGAACCCTATGGCCCACTTCTGGCTAGTCAGGGAAATAATATGCTGGGGTCCTTCTGGGAAAGTTTCTCTGACTAAGCTTGCAGTTAGACAGTATTTATTAGACTTTGGAGACTTTCAAATAATTAAGACAAGATCTTTACTCCAGGTGCGCTCAACAGAAGAGAGAGAGATAAACATATGATATAATTTGATGAATATCTTATGTATTGTTCTAAGGAGAAAAAACAAAGACACAAACTTTGCAGGATGAACGATTAGTGCTTGAAGCCATGAGCTTGATCCCCGTTACCAACAAGTGTGGCTCCAGCAGCTCCATCATTTGGAATTTTCTGTGACCTCTGGAGCACTGCAGTGACATGTGTTTGGGATTTCCACCATGCATATGGGCACAACTAAAAACATCTGGTCCCAGGTGGACACTACAACCACAACTGGAAGCTGAATGAGTGAGATCTCCCTAGCTCCCTACTGAAACCTCACAAATGAGTGTGTTCAACTTCCATTCATGGAAGCAACAATGAAGGGAAAGAAGAAAATGAATGTTATAATAAAGGAAATCTGTTTGACAGGGAGAAAATCTGTGCTACTAGAACATTGTATGCATGAAACCTTATCATTAACATGATTGTAAATCACGTTGCCTCAAATAAAAAAAGTTTTAATGTCAGTTTGGGGGAAAACATATCTTGACAACAGAGCTGACAGCCTTAGCTTGGAACATGGCACATTACCCACATATTAAGATTTTCTTCTTTGTTCTTTGGCAACTTTGGAAATTTTTCTTTATGTAGATTTCATACAATTATTTTCAATTTACCCTTTCTTAACTGCTGCATTTCTGAATAGATTTTCTTAGTTATATTTTTGACTGCCAACAGAATGTAGAAAGCTCTTTCAGTGTGTTTTAAAATGATTCATAATTGAGAACACGGTTGTAAAATCAATATTTTTCCAGCCCATGCTGGCTCGGGATCGATCCCGGCATCCCATATGGTCCCCCAAGCACCACCAGGAGTAATTCCTGAGTGCAGAGCCAGGAGAAACCCCTGAGCATTGCCAGGTGTGACCACCCCCAAAAAAAAAAAAAAATGATTCATAATCTTAGTTTCCTAATAAGTTATTAGTTCATTGTCTTCCACTTTTTAGGATGTCAATAATAACATTGAAAAACATTGTAAGGCTGATCTATTATAACATATTTTTGGTTTTTAAAAATGTGACCTATTAAATTGATTTTCTGCTTGCTGTTAGTAGTGATAGTATCACAATCATCTTCTGACATTACTGGAATGACAATTAGGGAATGATTTTCTTTTACACTTAAAAATTTCAATACCGTGTCGCCTCTGAGGGGTCCCGAAGCAGCCGGATGAGACTCGCCCATCACACTAGCCACCATTTTTGCTGTCCGGACGCTGCGAAACTGCCTCAGACCAGATCAACAGAGCAAAGCCAGTTCGAGCCCAGGTAGGCGGCTCCAAGAGGCGGGAATCACTGGGAAGTCGTCAGATGGAGGCGTGGTCGCCCCCCCCTCCATCTTGCGAGCCTGGTGGCCCTGCCCGGGAGCTGCCCACGGGCCAGCATACAGGGCCTCACGGACGGCTGGGGAGGCTGGCGCTCGGCTCGCGCCGGGCCTAGCTGACCATGGAACCCCGAGGAGGGCAGATGGGTTTTGGGAGTGGGCCCGTCGCCTCTGAGGGGTCCCGGAAGCAGCCGGATGAGACTCGCCCATCACACTAGCCACCATTTTTGCTGTCTGAGCGCTGCGAAACTGCCTCACGACCAGATCAACAGAGCAAAGCCAGTTCGAGCCCAGGTCCCGCTCGGTCCACTAAAGTAGTGAAACAGTGATGTCTTTTAATGCACTGCATTCAACGAAGAGCAGGAAAGTTTGTTGGGAAGGAGATATAGAGAGGAAAGAAATGACATACAGAACCCGCCAAGTGGTTGAGGAGCGGGAGGGCGGAGGGAGGTGGGGACATTGGTGATGGGAGATGGGTTTGGGCGGAGGGTGCGTGTTGGAACACTGTAGAACCAGAGCTCTACATGAGCATCTTTCAATTAAAAAAAAAGGTGGAATCTATCACAAACATGTGGGAATCAGTGGTTAGGTAAGAAAGAGAAGGGAACAGTGTGCTAATATTTGTAAAAATGATAATACCAGCCTAGAACTGAGCATTGAATATAGGAAAAAAGATATACATGATGATCTCTGAATGTATGTATTGCAATCCACAATGTGTAAGAGAAGAGAAAAAGAGAGAGAGAGAAGAGATAGAGAACTTGCCATGGAGGCGGGCTGGGGAGGGGGAGGGAAGTGGGGACATTGGTGGTGGGAAATGGGCACTGGTGGAAGGATGGGTGCTGGAACACTGACTGTACGGAAACCCAAACATGAACATCTTTGTAATTGTATATCACATGGCGGTGTAATAAAATATTAAAAAAAAAAAAGAAAATGTATTCAGGAAGAAAAATGAGAGCTATTCAGAATCTGGAAGCCTATCTTAGCGAAAGCTCAGTCCTGTGACTGCCAGCAGTTTAAAGAGCAAACTTTTTTGACATTTGTTTTGTTTTCAATACAGACCAAAAATACAAAAAAAAATTTTTTTCAATACACTAATAAATTTCATTTGATTAGAATTCAGTTGAAGTGCTCATGCTTTGCCTGTGTGACATCCTGGGTTCAAACCTCAGTACCATAAAAATAAATCATGGTAATGCCATTCTTTTCCTGATCTCTTTGGAAATAATGTCACTGCATTTTTCTCCTGTAAAGGACGAAGACAATGACTTTCTTTATAGTAAACTACACTTTCATTGGAGAAAGAAAACTACTTGGTTATATATACACTATTTTAACAGATCTTTGGATCTGTTACTAACTGCTACTAAAGTGTTTTGGTATCTATTCACAAGGAAGCTCAGTCTGTGATCATCTTCATCTGTTTTTCAGTCAGTTTGCTTAGAGTCTTGACATAAACCCTGACACTCCTCACCAAGGGCTTCTCAGCACATGTCGGTGACAGGAATGTAATCTGACTGCTGAGGTAACTCACTCTGTTCCCAACCTGACACTTATGTGAAGAGCCTCCAAAGCATACAGAATAGTCTTTGGCCCTAGAGACATACACTAGATCTTTAGCATCAACTGAAAACCACAGGCCTTAAAACCCTGCTGGAAGAGGTGGTATTAGAACATTACACGCCATGAAACTCTCATTAATAATATTGTAAGTCATAGTGTGTTGGGAACTAACTCGATAGACAGGAGGGCAGAATGCTAGAGATGGAATACTGCTCCTGGCAGCAGGCCCTGTACCTGTTTCCTGCCTCCTTGCTAGAAGAACATTCTGTTGTGAAAGCCCTTTCCAAAGATGATGATTACCATAACTTAACACCCTCAGATATGTAAAAGTCTAATCTGCATAGATCAAGGTAGGTACCTGACCAGAGAACACTCTTCTTCCTTAGAGCCAGATGGCCACTGGTTCTAAGCAATACATACTATACATGGAGGATAGTCAGGGTTCTCCGTTTCTCCATTCTCTTAGTTGTTACCTCCCTGGCCCCATGCTTTTCTGCCTTATTTCTCTCTCTTTTCTTAATCCTCACAGGATCCCTGCTTCAAGCCTGTTCACCAGGGCTGGTCCCCGCAATGGCACCTCAAATCTGTTGAGGGGGAGGGGGAAGTGCCTACCATAGAGGCAGGCTGGGGGAGGGAGAGGAAATCTGGGGACATTGGTGGTGGGAAATGTGCACTGGTGGAGAGACGGTGCTGGAACACTGTATGACTGAAACCTAATCATGAACAGTTTTGTATTTGTATATCTCACAGTGGTATAACAAAAATTTTAAAAATAAAAAAACAAAAATAACTTCATCATTTATTGACATTATATAAATAAAAATCTGCAGAAGTCATAAAAAAGTTGGGGGAAAAGTACATCTAGTGGACCAGAGAGATAGTTCAGGGTTAAGATGCTTGCTTGCCTTTCATGTAGCTGACCTTGATCCTTCATGGTTCCACAAGCACAGAACCAGGAATAACCCTAAGCACCACTGACTGTGACCCCAAACCCCTCACCCCAAAAAGATATATACTTGCTGCAATCACTTACTGAACAGAAACCATCCAATTGATCTTTGAAAAGCTATTGCTAAACTGTAAAGATAAATGGAATATTGACCTTACTGATAAAAGATTGTAATGCAAGCAAAATTTTAAGGCAGGAAGAATTGGGTGCACAGAGAACAAAGATGGGCTATTCAGATTAGCTCACAGAATGCTCATTACAATTTCAAGTGATGTTTTGACAGTCTCATTCATTGAGCCAAACCAGTCCCCAAAGGGGCACAAAGACTCAATGCCGCAACCAGAAAAGAGGTGAGCCTGACAAAGAAATTCCCTGACTTCTTCTCCTATACCCACTCTACTTAGTGTCTCTCATTGACTGAATTCAGCTGCAAGCCCAGAGACCAAGGAAGTCTGTTAACTCATTCCCTGAGCTCAGCACCCCTGAACATAGAACAGAAAAGTGTGGAGAGGGGATCTATCTAGAGAGACAGAGAGAAAGTATCTAACCCAATTTCTAGCTTCTTATTTTATGGGAAAGGACTGCAAGGGAAGCCTTCAAGTCTCAAGGTTGAGGAACAGTGGTAAGGGAAAGACTTATCCAGGGGTGACTCTTCATAGGTCAAGGAACTGCTCATTCATTGCAAGTCAGACAATAAATCACAAGCCCAGATCAGAGTGACCGCACGTGTTTATTTCTGAGTATTGGTGGTGGGAAATGAGCACTGGTGGGAGGATGGGTGCTTGGACACTGTATGACCGAAACCCAAACATGAACATCTTTGTAAATGTATATCTCACAGTGGTATAATAAAATATTTTTAAAAAGTTTCATACATTTCACTTTCTTGAGCAAATTTTCCTCTGTGACCCTGGACCGAAGAGACCCTAGGACTCTCCATCAGGTTCCCAATTTTCCCCCCAGTGACCATGGCCACACCCTCTGGAGCAGCCTGCATCACAGTTTAGGGGAGAAGCCCGCCACCACAATGTTCTCTCCGGTGATGTAGCTGGCGTCAGAAGAACACAAGGAGACGATCCCTGCACAGTCCTCGGGCTCCCCAGTCCTAAAGGGAAGAGAGTAGAGGTGAGGGTGCAACATTGAAATCTCACTTCTGGTTCTGCAGACCTAGAGGGGAGCCGCACACTGACCCTCCAGACCAATAACTTAGAATTCCCATCCAATCCTGTTGGATGACAGGCCTAGCTAGCTTGGGAGCTTTGCTGTTTTATCCACTCACAGCTTATTTACATGTCCTTAAGCCAGGGTTCATACTAATGAGATCTCTTCTATATAAACACTGATGGAGGGTGTGGCAGTTACAGAAGTCACATTGACTCTGAATGAATAACTTCTGACTTATTATACATCTACTAAGACTTCTATGTTATCTAGGTTGGGCACAGCTCCTCTTTATACCCATGATTCCAACGTGGGACAGTTAGAATTTACCAGGAGACTACCACCCTGGCTACGTTGAGACTATTGTTTAAGAGTATAGGAAGGATCATACTAGTTAGCCCTCAAGCAGGCGAGTATGACCCTTTCAGTATACAGAGAACAAGATACTCAGAACCACCCTGGTGCACATAATAAATAAGAAGGACCTTGTGGGTACCATCTAGATTAAATGACGCCCATGAAATTAAGATGTATTGCTTTATACCAGCCCCATCTTTCTCCAGTGTTTTACATAAGAGATAATCTTATAATCTAGAAGAAGGGATTAGTCCTTGGCATAATCATTTGTTTAGACCTGTGGTAGGATGTGGCACCACCTTTCTACACTCTCCTACTATCTAGAAACTGTTTAGCTGATCTTTGCTGACCATACCCTCCCTGAACTTGGGGTTACTTTTGTGTATATAAGGGGACTGACTTGAGGTACTGTCTCCTCTTTGGTGGGACTCCTCTCTGGTGGGATCCTTGGTCTCATGTATGGTCGAAGTTCTGACCAGAGCTAGAGGTCTTCTATTATGTTGGATTGAGGTGGTAGACTTGTAAACTTGTACTATTAAAAGCCTTTTGGAACTGCACCAGACTTGTGAGTTTTCATCCATTCCCTGGAGGCCTCAGAGGTAGAAGAGAACTTCTGTCCTGATACTATTGGGGACCCCAGGGGCTCCCCAACACAATCCCATCCCAGGAAAGGTCAAGGTGGACTCAGCATCCCCCTGTCCACCCTCCAACCCCAGGACTGGGATGTCCTCAGACTGAACCAGGGGGTTGGCCAGGAGTCTGGGAGAAAAACAGAGTCTCTCTTCTTGAAACAGAACTCCCCCTCTCCTCCCGCTGCCTCAAGTAGAAACAGACCAAGTCCCACCTACCGCTGCAGGTTGAAGACATTCTTAAAGTCGGAAAACAGGTTTGGGGTAATTTTCTCCTGGGAAAGATTGCAAATCAGTGTTAGGAAAAGGTCAAGTGGCAGGGGTGGGATAAAATCATGGGGGCACGGGGACCTTATGCAGACAGTGAGGGAGAATGACCTAGTTTCAATGACAGGGGTAGGTTTCCCTCAGAAACGACAGACCCCATTCATGCAGATAGGGGAGAGGTTGCCATCCCAAATACCACAAAGCAGAACCTCTGAATAGTGTCCTGGGCAGGAGTGTGAAACCTAAGATGTGGTCCTTGTAACATGCTCCAGGTGGGAGGTTGCCAGGGAAGAGGCAGCAGGGAGCAGGGCACCAAACATCAAGGGGACAGGGAGAAGCAGCAGCTGTCATGACTCTCACTATTGGAAAAAAAAGTCCGTCTAGATTATTCCTGGTGCCAGGCAGTTGACCCGGATGTTTTTAGGAGCCAGCTCAATAGCCAGAGACTTTGTGAGACCCAACAGGGCGGTTTTGCTGGTGTTGTAGACTCCCAGCTTCTGTAAAGCAAGTGTGGATAAAAGATTGTGAGTGGGACCTAACAGCCCAGGACTCTGGGCTCCAGACCAAGCAAATGCGCTTTGTTCTTGTGCCCAACTAAGAGTCTTAATATCTCCCATAACCCTGTTCAAGGACCAATGATTCAAGGTGGATGGGACTTCTTATAGTTTCTAGAAACATCAAGAAGTCACTGCTCTGTGTGTCCAAACTGGACGCTGTGCTTCTAGACACTCAGGACAGGGTATGAAGGAATCTACTGCCCAGATGTGCTTTATCACAAGCTGGTGGTGCCCAGCTGAGTACACGGCTGATCACTTTCAGAGGAGGGGGATTTTATTAATTTATTTTTAATTTTTTATTATACCACCGTGAGACATACAATTACAAAGGTGTTCATAATTGGTTCTTGGTAATACAGTATTCCAGTACCCATCCCTCCACCAGTGCCCCATTTCCACCACCATTGTACCCCACCCCCTCCCACCCACTCCCAGGCTGCCTCAATAGCAGGAAGGGACCACATATTAGGACCCAGTGAGATGAGAGAATACCATTGAGCATGATGCTGGCATTATGCACCCTTATGTTTTGGATAGGAGTGGGGCTGGAGGTGGTGTTGGGTGAGTTTGGGCCTTTCCTGGCAGTGCTCAGTGCGGACTCCTGGTTCAGTGCTCAAGGATTACTCCAGACAGGCTTGAGGGGCCATAAGGGCTGCTGGACCCTACCCACTGCACTATCCCTCTAGTCTGTGCTGCACATCTGAATGCCACAGTTGTGATCCAGAACACATTCATCCTGTAAGCGTGCCTCCCCAGCCCCCACATCAGATTTCACACTCACGGAATGGGCAGGTACCCTGTTGCCGACGAGACCAGAACCACTGAGCCACCCCCTGTGAGGAGAAAGGTAGATGAGTCAAGGCAAGGATGTCTGTTCTGTTAAAAGACCGGATGTGATGTGAGCGTAAAGTAATAATATTGGGGTCTCATGGAAAACCACCAATAACAATACTGCGAATCTTAGAACCGAAAAATAAATATTTTTAATAATAAAAATTCAAGCTCATTGAGGTTTGTAGGGAGTACAAGATGCCACTCTGTCTCACATTCATTGATTTACAGAAAGCCTTTGATTGTGTGGAGACTGAAGCAGTCATCGAAGCCCTAGCCAAACAGGGTGTTCAAACCCAATACATCAAGATCCTTCGTGAGCTGTATTACGGATTCACCACCAGGATCTCACTATTCTACAAAGAAGTGATCATTAATGTGAAAAGAGGGGTTCGACAGGGTGATACCATTTCACCAAAACTCTTCAGCGCCACCCTCGAGAACATCATGCAACAATTAGAATGGGAAGGGATGGGAGTGAAGATAGATGGTCGGCAACTACACCACCTCCGCTTCGCTGATGACATCGTTCTAATAACACCAAACATTAGCGAAGCGGCACAAATGCTGGCTGACTTCCGACCGAGAATGTGGAAAGATAGGTCTACAGCTGAATCTAAAGAAAACTATGTTTATGAAGAATGAACTAGTTCCAGAGGTCCCATTCACTCTCAATGGAACAAACATCTCTGAATGCAGCAGTTATGTGTACCTAGGTCGAGAAGTCAACATGATGAATGACCTAAAACCTGAGCTGCACAGGAGGAAGAGAGCGGCATGGAATGCCTTCAAAGGCATCGAAGAAATAGCTAAAAAGGACAAAAGAACCTCTGGCTCTGGGCACATCTCTTTGACTCCATTGTTCTCCCTGCATTAACATACGCCTCAGAGACCTGGGCCCTACGAAAGCAGGATGAGAATGCTATTTGGGTCTCCCAGAGAGGAATCGAAAGAGCTATGCTTGGAATATCACGCCTCACTCAAGTGAGAGAAGGAATCGGAGTTCTGACCTCTGTCGCTATTCCAGAATCAGGGACGCTGTCTCGTTTGCCAAGGCATGGAAAATCAGATGGGCTGGACATGTAATGCGATTTGGAGACAACCGCTGGACTAGAGCCGTTACCGACTGGATCCCACGGGATGTCAAAAGATCACGTGGCGCCCACCTACAAGATGGTCAGACTTCCTTGTCAAGACTCTGAAGTATGGTTTGAGGCTCTTCATATTCCTGAATCAACCAGATGCCATTGGGCTACATTGGCACGTGATAGGGTCCAATGGAAATGTTACTGGTGTCCGTCTCGAGCAAATCGATGAATAACGGGATTCAAGTGATCAATAAAATACATCTCAGTACAAATAAAAATAAAGTAATATTAATGGTATTATTGTAAAAAATTAAGATAACATGAAATAATTTTAAAACTGCATTTGTTCAGGAGGTAGCTTATGGATACTTTCTCTTATTGACTTAATGCTTCAGCAGATATGTAGGAAGCCTGCCCATCTGCTGTATTTGAAGAATAAAATTGTTAATTGAATTTTTAAAATAACAACAATAATATTAATAATAATAAAACACCAGACAAGTCAGGTCACGGCATAAGAGGAAACCAGCTAGAGATTCAGGGTAAGGAGGTCGGGAGACCTGGAAGGCAGGGAACAGCTGGTGGGGTCAGAGACAGCAGTGACCGGGGGCATCTCCTGGCAGCAGCCTGAGGCTCCCAGAGGCTCCCAGAGAGCAGAGCTCCTCTCCCCACCATCCCGCCCGGACACAGAGGAGCCAGGTTGGGCGGAGGAAGGTGATGTGGGCAGCTGTCACTGTGCCTCCTAGCACAAGGGGCACAGTGATGGATCCCAGGACAGGGCAGAGCCAGGGTGGGACCTTAGGCACTCAGGACCCTGCATCCCTGCAGCCTTTTCTGAGGAGGCAAAGTCTGTGCTCTCCGCTCACAGAGGCAGGGCAGGGAGAGGAAATCAGGGCCTCCATCAGCCACAAATCTTCTCCACAAGGCCACCTCCTGTAGGGCCCAAGGACACAGCCGCCGGGGGGGGGAAGCAAAACATAAAACAGAGCAAAACAAAAATTCCAACTGTGCCTTTGAGATGTAGGTAGAGAGAAGAGATTGGGAGGAGAGTCGGGAAAAGTCTGGAAGATGAGGATTGAGAGAGGAGCCGGGCAGGGTCTTCAAGGGAGAGGGAACAAGAAGCTGAGGAAGGGGTGTCTCCCCCTCCAGCACAGAAACCTCTCAAAGAAGAATGGGTGACCAGGGCAATGGGAGTGGAAGCCACGGGAGCAGAAGGTTCCCTGACAGGCCCAGGGGACTCCCGCTGGGAGGGTTGAGTGGGCTGGGGGAGGAGAGGTCTCTTCTGAGTCATGTCTTTTGTGCAGGGAGGCAGTTCTGGGACAGTCAGACCAAAGGCCCCAAGGGGGTGCCAGTAAGTCCAGATCTCAGACCCTTTGCCTGGACAGACCAGGACGTTTCCTCTGTTGCCTCAGATCCTTGGAACATCAGTGCAGAAGAAGCTGCCTGCACTGGGCAAAAGCCTAGTAGCCACTGCCCACCGTCAATGATGGCACTTGGGCCAGGTTTTCCATCCACAGAATCATGAGTGTGTGTGTGTGTGTGTATGTGTGTGTGCACGCGTGCTTGGGTGTGCATGCATGCATGCTCATAAGTATGTGCATAAAAGGTCAACAGAGAGGGTGGAAGATCCCACTGCAGAGGCTGGAGTAACAGTACAGCAGGTGGGTGTTTGCCTTGCATGCAACTGGCCAAAGCTCCATCCCTGGCATCCCACATGAGCATAGTTCAGGGAAGTCCTGAGCAACTCTGGGTGTGAATCTCTAATGCCCCTTTCAGGCCTCACCTTGTCCCACACCTGCTCACTGGCACCCAGAGTGCTCCCCGACCAGGGGTTGACCCCTGCTACACACACCAGGAAGTCCACGCCTCTGCTGTGCTCCAGTGCCTGTGGAGGAAGTGACAGAGGACATTAGGTGAAGGGGTGGAGTAAAGGATGTCCGGGAAATGCTCTCTCCCCAGGAAACCTGTGAACATAAGGGCAAGTACCCAGTTCCCAATCCTCTTATTGGGGAAGGGCATTCTGTAGCTGTGGAGAGTACCTGGGACTCAGAGGAGTCAGCTGAGAGGCTCTCTCATGGCACTCCTCTCCGCTCCTGAAAGATGTCAGGCTGCTAACCTGGCCCAGCAGTCATGATTTTCACTCTCTTGCTGTGTGTAAGTTCTTTCCTCCCCATTCCCATCTTTAATCAAGTCATCCTCCACCCATCCCCTCTCTGGTATCACACATGCTCAGCCCATTTTCTACAGCATCTGCCCATCTCATGCCCCTGCAGATGCTGCCTCACCTGCTCTGTCACTGTCACACAGACACGGAGCTTCACTCAGACTCAACTCTCCTGAGCTCCCCACACTTGCCCCTAGGGAGCATAGGAGCTGGCTGCTCAAAGGGACACAAATCACTGGGGTTCTTTGTAAACGTGAATGTGGCTGAGAGATAGTAGAGGTCACTTAAGACATTTGTCTTACACATGACTAACCTGGCTTTGATCCCTGGCACCACATATGTTTCCCCAACCTTGGGGGGTCAAATTCAAGCACCAGACGTGAACCCTGGGCACACAGCCAGGAAGAGGCCCTGAGCACAGCCAGTGTGACCTTCCCAAATAAGCCCATAAAATAAATTGGATCTCAGATTCCATTCAGCCATTCTGGTGACAGTTGGGCATCTTCATCTGCCACAATGTCTCAGGTCAGTCCTGCACTGGCCTCTGCCTTCCAGACCACTCTTTGATGGACAGGACTCGCTAGATCCCTCTTGCCAGGAAGAGCCCTTCTGAGTCACAGCTGGGTGTCTATTTGTCTTATTTCCCCAGCAGGTTCTCGAGCTACATCTTCTATTGAATTAGACTCTAATGCCAGAGACTCCAACCTCTCCTCTCAGGGTGGAAACTGCACATCCCCATCTGTCCCTCACCTTGGCCACCAGCCGCTCACGGTCCTCAGCCTTCCCCATGTGGCACGGTGGTGCCGTCACTCTCAGTCCCTCCCACTGCAGCATGGCCACAGCACTGTCCACATTCTGTTGCTTCCGGCTGCTGACCACCATGTGGGCCCCATCCTGGGCCAGAAGCCGGGCCACAGCCAGGCCAATCCTGTGGAGATAAAAGGCTATGATGATGGCTGTTCCCATGCCCACTCTCCCTGTAGCCCTCATTACGACATACTAGATGAGTCCCTGCCAAGGCATCGAAAATCAGATGGACTGGACATGTAATGCGATTTGGAGACAACCGCTGGACTAGAGCCGTTACCGACTGGATCCCACGGGATGTCAAAAGATCACGTGGCCGCCCACCTACAAGATGGTCAGACTTCCTTGTTAAGACCCTGAAGGAATGGTTTGAGGCTCTTCATATTCCTGAATCAACCAGATGCCATTGGGCTACATTGGCACGTGATAGGGTCCAATGGAAATGTTACTGGCGCCCGCTCAAGCAAATCGATGAATAACGGATTCAAGTGAAGTGATCAAGTGATAATCATATCTGTATTATCTGATTTTGCAGGTGAGAAAATGTTCAGTTCAATTCGTGAAATGGAGTTTTCCAAAGCTATATTCTGATAGAACAGTCGGAACGCTGCTGCCATATGTAAGCACTTGTCCCTTGCCTACATGGTAGAGGGTCTTTGGTTCCATTTTCTTTTTGTTCTAGCAGGAGGCTTGTGGTACAAATCTCATTTCCTCTATGCCTAATAAATTTCCTCTGACTTGCAGATGAACGTCTATAAATATTTGCTCCCTCCATCTCCATCTCTGTAATGTTATCATGGGGCCTGTGAGAAAGGTAGCATGAAGACAGAGTTGCCCTCTCTTGAATGAACCAGCTCTCAGCAGACAGGAAAGTTGTTTCTGTTCCCTGGTCATGAAGGCTCGCCTTGGGAGCCCTCACAAAGACGTAAACATCACAGAGAAATCTGCAATGATTCATCAGTTCAAAAGACTGGAGGAAAGCTGGAGATCGCTCAGAAAAGGAAAGCTCATTGAAAAGAAGATGGTGTCTCTGAAGTGGTTGACCCCCCAAAATTTCGCTGCTCCCACCTGTGGCAAGCCCTCATTATAGACTATTGCTCAATTGAAGGGTTAGTAGAGTTGGAGGGACAGAAGAGGAAATGGGACAAGTAGAGGGTCTTCTAGAAAAACTTTCTTTTTTTTTTTTGCTTTTGGTCACACCGGCAATGCTCAGGGGTTACTCTGGCCGCACTCAGGATTACCTGGCGGTGCTGGGGACCTTGGTGCGGGGATCGCCGGCTCGGCTGGCCGCGTGTGCCGCTCGCGCCCCCTAAAAACTTTCGAGTTGTCCTGAGATGCTGTTCTGCCACTGCCCCAGTGTCAGAGAGTGCTTGCCAAAAGCTCTGGCTCTG
The DNA here is from genome assembly GCA_021461705.1 of Cryptotis parvus. Taxonomy (NCBI): domain Eukaryota; kingdom Metazoa; phylum Chordata; class Mammalia; order Eulipotyphla; family Soricidae; genus Cryptotis; species Cryptotis parvus. The sequence continues at coordinate 2,770 of JAJIBD010008496.1, read as the reverse complement.
AAAGAGAAGGCCTTGAGCTGCTCCCTGTTAGACCAGGGTCCTGCGCCTCTGGAGGGTGGGGAGAGGAATTTCCCAATGGCAGGTTTAATGAAAACTCAGTCAGAGTTTCCCAGCTGTTGAGTGTCAGGGACTACAAGCCTCTGACCAGCTCAGAAGCAGCAGGTTTTTCCCAATCTTGGCACTCAGCCCTGATGGCTTCCAGAAGAGTCCCTGAGATTTGGAGTTATATGTAAAGGCAAGTGGCATATAGTGAGAAGGGGGTGTCACAGAGCTTTGTGTGAGCCAGTGAGACCACAGATCCTGTTCAGGTGGCGATGTTCACTCTTCTGGTCTGGTTCCTGCTGGGGCACTTCCATCACTCACCCTTTTGTGGACCCAGTGACTATGGCCACTTTCTGGTCCAGGGCACGGTTCCTGTCAGCACTGTTGCTGCTCATTCTTGCTGAGAGGGGAACCACAGAGCATTTACGTTCCTTGAAGACTCCTGGCACAGCTCTGAACATGGCAGTCATTGACTGGCTTTGTGCTCTGTGAGTTGGGGAAGAGCCATGAAAGAAAATCATGAGGTGAAATGCGTTGTCAGTCTCTCCACACAGTTGCCAAAGGAACTTCTCCTGAAGGCTCCCACAACTTCTGACTTTGCATGAGGGATCAGTGCCCAGGCCCTTCCCACAGTCCCTTCCCCAGATGGGCCTCCCAGTCTCAGTGATCCACACTGCCGCAGCAGTAGTCAGCCATCATGCTTGGCCCGTGAATGCTCAAGTAAGTCTGTCTTGTCTCTGTACCCCAAACAAGGAAGAAAACTGTATTCGTCCTCAAGGTCCTCCATGCAGCCAGCCTCCCCAAGAGAAGCAGCTCTGGACTGAATTCTCAATTTCCTCTAGACTGTGGCAATCACTTGAGGACCTTGTCACTTCCCCACCTTGCTGCCATGTCCTTGACCTTCAGTTCCCTGTCTCAGTCAACAGCATGGGTCCTTCATCAGAGACATTAAACTTGTGCACCTTTCTGACAGGAAGTTTCCTTCAACAATCATTTTGACATAAACAATTCTCATGCAACTAGAGATAAGGCCCAGTCTCTCCCTATGGGGATCTCCCACCCTCACCCCTCTTGACCCCCAGGTCTGCTGTCTGATCCACCTCCCCAAAGAGACCCACACACCCATGTGGCTGTAATTGCAGCAACAATTCCTAAAAGGAGCAGCTTTCTCTCAGCCCGGATCAGCCCTCTCACACACCCTCACATGAAGAAACAATCACTGTCTTAGGTACCTCAGAAGTGAGGCAAGTTCTTTAAAGGATGGCTCAGGAGTTGGAGAGTCAGCACAGGAGGTAAGGCACTTTCCGTGCACAAGGCTGACCCGGGTCTGATCCCCAGCCCCACGTATGGTCCCCAAGCACAGCCAGGAATGATTCCTGAGTGCAGACCCAGGAGTAAAATATGGGTGCCTCATGGGTGCCTCCATTCTACACATGGGTGCCTCCATTCTACACAATGGAATACTCTGCAGCTGTCAGAAAAAAAATGAAGTCATGAAATTTACCTGCAAATGGATGGACATGGAGATTATCATGCTGAGTGAAATAAGTCAGAAGGAAAAGACAGATATAGAATGACTGCATTCATTAGTGGGTATATCCCACTAATGAATGTTCTACTAACTGTGGGTAATGGTAATGCCAGACTATAACTGAGCATTGAATGTACACAAAGGGATTTACATGATAATCCCTAAATGTCCATAGGGCAAGCGATGATGTGTAAGAGAAGGAGAGAGAGACTTGTGTATTCTGAGAATACAAATGCATTTTTCACGTATGCTATATACATTATAAATAACATAGCATGACATAAACGTGTTTTACAAGGTATGAGTTAGAAATGAACAAAACCTTTGTTAGTAGACCTAGAACGAACCAGTCTGCTAGGAACCTGAAATCTTTTTTTCTTTTGCTTTTTTTTGGGGTTCACACCTGGCGATGCTCAGGGATTACTCCTGGCTGTGCACTCAGGAATTACTCCTGGAGGTGCTCGGGGGACCATATGGGATACCAGGGATCAAACCTGGGTCCGCCGTGTGCAAGGCAAACACCCTGCCTGCTGTGCTATCGCTCGGCCCCCTGAACCTGAAATCTTAAAGTGCATAACTAAAGTTGTAAAAATTTATTGCAGATTTTTCTCTTCATAATTTTTAGTTAGTACTAATTGATATTCAAGCTTCAAATTCTAATAGTCTTTCAGAGTCCACTAGTGTATGTATAGTTAGTCATTGAAAAATGCTTTTCATTTTGGAATAGTTTTAGATATACTGAAAAGTTTAAAAACACAGAATAGAGAATTCCTGAATACCCTCAGTCCATTCCCTTTAATATCACAATCAAAGGTAAAGCAATGACATGCTTTCCAAAAATATGAAATGAGAGGCTAGAGAGATAGTAAAGTGGGTAGAGCATTTGCCTCACTTGTGCCTGGCCTGGGTTTCTTCTCTAGCATCCCATATGGTCCCCTGAGCCACACCAGGAGTGATCCCTGAGTACAAAGCCAGGAGTAAGCCCTGAGTTGCCAGGTGTGGCCCCTAAACAAACAAACAAAACACACACAACACACAAACAAAAGTAAGACATGAGAAGTCACATTGTTACATTAATCTGCTTTTTGCCTTCCTGTCTCACCCATTTTCCTGAAGTCCTTCTACTCTTCAGGATTCAGTCATGACCCCACATTGTATTGGATCATCAATGCTCCTCAGTCTCCTAGTCAGAACATT
>JAJIBD010008495.1:0-113977 GCA_021461705.1 Cryptotis parvus | reverse complement strand
TCTTCAATACATACTATTTGTGTGACATAAACACACACTCTGATTATCCCACTCGCACGGCAGAGACTGGCAAGCTACCTGTGTCATATATTACATGCCAAATACCAGTAACAATTATAGACCTCATCCTCATGACTTGATGGAATGGTTTGAGGTTCTTTATGTTCCTGGGAGTGGGCAGATGTCCTTGGGCTATCTCGCATGTGACAGGACATATTGAGATGTTACTGGTGCCCACTCGAATAATCGATGATCTACGGGAAGTCAAGTGATCAAGTGAAACACACACTTTAGTAGGCCTGGGGTCTTCATTTATTTGTTTAGAACCACGCTCAGGTTCTTACTCCTGACTCCATGCTCAGGGATGACTCCTAATGGAACTATAAGAACTACCCAGGGAGCAGAAGATCAACCCAGGTGGGGTCCCTTGAGACAAGTGCAGTCCCCACTTGCTGCCCTATCTCTCTGGCCCCATATGCCGTATGTCTGTTTTCAGCCTACAGGAGTGATATCAGATCTCTGCTGGCATTCCCGCTGCTGAGAGATAGAGAAGACGGCTCAAATGGCTTAAGACCACATGGTTTGCATATGCGTCACTGAGAGTCAACCCACAGTGTGTTTAACTCTAAAGGCCTTTATAATTTGTGTGATACCACACCACTTCCAAAGATTCACACTATAAAAAAACATTGCTCTGTGGACAAGTTATTTCAAAGGATTTTCTGTGCATTTAATTATGTGAAGGCAAAAATCAACCTTTTATAGCAAATACAATGCGTGTGTTAATTTCCCCATTGATTCTTATTCTCTTCACATAGTATAACTCAAAATGATCTTTTAAAAACACACAACATTGTCTGCAGATTCTGTAGTGCGTTAATAGCCACAACCCTGAGGTTACTCTTTGTTCTTAAATGTGCTGAGGGAAAAGTAAATGCTCTCCATGTCTGTAGGAGAGTCTCGGAAAACAAAGTCTGACTCACTTTCAGGAAACGTCATGAGGGATTATTTATGGTCTACCACATAAATATTATTATGCTCTTTTACACATCTTTAAAAAAACACAAAAACAATAAATACATCATTCTCTTTGATGGCAATCCATAATCTTTAAAGTATGCCCGTTGATAGCTTTCAAAGCCGAGTCTGGAATGGAATATTTCATGGTGCTCTCCAAACTATGCTGAGTGAGAAATACATTTTCCAAAATCAGAAGAAAACAGTCGCCGTTCAAACAAGGAAAATATCAACAGCAGCTTTGCTAATGGGTCTGTGACCCACTTGCTCAGGACTCCGTGACCCCCAATGCGCCCCTACTGGTGCTTTCTCTGCTTCTGCTGTGTGGGTCCACCAGTGCAGAGCTAGTTAGTGCAATCTGAAGGCACTGCGCTGACTGGGCCCGAGGCTCTGCGGCTCTGAAAGCAGAGGCCTGGAAGCGAAGGCACTTGGAGAGCATTAGGCAAAGGTGCAGCCTGGACAAAATGAGCAGCCGAGCTCCAGGTAATGAGGTGCCAGTGTCAGAAGAGGGACACCCATGCCAGTCACTGCACAGCTTTAGTACTAAACGGAGAAAAAGAGGGCATATATTCTTGCATTTGGCTTTCTGGTTCTCTGAGAAGATTCTAGATATCCTCCATATCTAGGAGAGGAGGCATACGCTGGTTTTCCCTGGGGACTGCTATGTGCTGTCACGTTCTTTTTTTGCGTGAGAAAAACATTCACTGCATTATCTACTTAGGAGTTAAGAGCAGCAAAGTTCTGGGGGCGGGTGATAGTACAGTAGGGAGGGCACTTGCCTTGCATGTGGCTGGACCCAGGTTCGATCCCGGCATCCCATAGGGTCCCCAGAGCACTGCCAGGAGTAATTCCCAAGTACAGAGCCAGGAGTAACCCTTGAGCATCGCATCACCGGGTGTGACCCAAAAAAGCAAAACAAGTGGCAAAGTGTCCAGTTGTCTTTCACATGTTGGAATTATTTTTGGTTTATTCTGTATCTTATATATACAAAAATTTATATAAAGCATTTCCCCATTCAAGTTCTTTATTGACAGTTAACCATTGTTAACCACAATAAATTGAAAGACATTCCCTAAGAAGAAAGTTTCCTTTAAGTAAGGCTACACAGGATTTATTTAGCATGATAGTAAAGCATCTCTCAAGAGGATTTTTATCTGCCCACTGATCAGGAGAATTTGCCCAGAGAGGATTACTGGTTAGGAGAATTTACCAAAATGCATTTTTTTGTGCTGGACTAATCAGTTCAATGGGAAGCAGTCATAAGCCGCTATTTTCCGGGCAGACATTCCCTCCACATCTGTCAGAACTCCCTAGTTGGTGCAGGCAGAAGGACTCAGAGAGTGCTTGGTGCTGTAATTCTCTCTTCCTAGACTTCAGCGTCTCAAGATATTCACCACCACAAAAGGTGGCATTGCAGACAGACAGCAGAAGTTGAGTTGGTAAGTTGAGTTGGTAAGTTGAGTTGGTAAGTTGAGTTGGTAAGACACCGGATTGGGGTAAAGGACAGAGAGATAGGGAGGAGCGCCCATGAGCCAGTGTTGCAGGACACCTAAAAGCCTAGGCCTCTGCATCTGCCCTGGATTGCCTCCTGCCGGTCACTTCATAGATAGGGGGATAGTCTGAATGTGGCAGTCTTATCTGACCATGTATTCTGTACTGACTGGTATAAATATTCTCTCATGCTACCACAATCATCGTGGGACTAGCTAGATCTTACCAGCATATTTGCCTGGCCACGTTGGATCTCTAAGTAATTAGACCAGAGAGAAATGTGGTTTGCCTCCAAGCAAGCAAGCATGGCTCCCTGATAACTCAAAGGCAACTAAAATACAAAACTACCGTGAAGTAGACGAGACTCTTGTGAAGGCTTGGATAAATATTTAACTGGCATTAGTATTAGTCTTTGGTACAGAGACATGCCATCTCTGAAACCCCCTTCTCTACCCTATAAAGGCAATTCCAGGCAGATCTTGGCTCAAGATATTACGTGAGGTGCTGGGAGAAATTACCTGAGGGCATTTGATCCTTCCTTCCAGGGAAAGTTACATTTAGCTTATAGCTTCTCCCAGCTCTGCTAGGAGGCTTTGAATTAGCTCTGGGTCCTTGTAAACAACCAGATGGGCTCCTGAAGTTGCTACATTCTATAGAGCTATTTTCCTGTTTTCATCTCTAGATAGCCCAGCCCAGAATGGGCTGGGCTGGGGAGTTTGGGTGGATTTCTAGCTATAAAATAAGCTGCAAGAAGAAAGAATCTCTCTCTTTCCCCCCATTTGGCCATTTCGGCTTCCCTTGGTGTTTTGCTTCTCCATCCTCTTCATTCTCTATTGGGCCTCAACACGTGGTGGCAGCCATCTTGGCCTACACCGGCTGGGGCCTAGCTGGGAACCCAGAGTCCCGAGGTTTTCCCTGCTCTTGGATTGTATATTGGATCCTATGATAGTAAAGCCCTTTTAAAACTGCATCTGATTCCTGAGTCTTCATCCATTCCCTGCTGGCTTCGGAGGTAGAAGGGAACTCGCTTCCAGACACTGTCGGGGACCCCGGGCGCTCCCCACAAGCCAATCACTGTGTGAAGTGTTTGCATAGGAGATCTAAGGGTATATTGCCCAAAAAGTCATGTCATAGAAGATTCTCCATTATGACCAAAATATAAATAAACCTTAAAACAAAGACTCACCTTGAACTCAGAATTTTCTGATTATAAATCTTGGTCATGTTCAGAACTAAAATTGAGGTGTGTTAACAAATAATATACTTAAGCCAAAGGAAACAGGAGAACATAGTATGAAAGTTCCAAAGTTTGAAATTATGTAGGGCTGGAACGGAGAACTCACAGGGGCTAAGCTGCTTGCCTTGCGTGAGCGCTGATACCACTTAGATCCTGACACTACATATGATCCCCTGTCCACCACCAGGAATGATCCCCGAGCATGGCATCAGCAGTAAGCCCTGACCACCACCAAGTATGGTCCAAGAGACAATAAAAAATGTCAGCAATTTTTCCAAAAAATATTTCAGGAGATGCTGAAAGGTCAGTTGCAGATAAATACAAGTCAAATCAGGAAGTATATAACATGGAAATCCACCCAGTCTACGAGAACACAGGTCATGCTGCAAATGGAAAGGGATGTCTTCTTGGGTTTGATAACTTAGGGATGTCTTCTTGGGTTTGATAATTTCCAGGGAAGTTAGCACTCCCACTTCCAATCCTGGCTGCTTTTCACTGAAACAGGATTTCACAAATGAAAGGGATCTGAATACAGTTGTTGGGCAAGAATGAAAGAACAACAACCAACAGATCAGTGGGTGAGTCTGGAATTCAGCTTTCAAGCAGAATAAACGAGAAAGAAATTGGGAGTTGCGAGGGAGGGAGGGAAAAGGAAGGAGGGAGAAAGAGAGAAATCAGGGCAGTTGGGGCTGGAGGGTGGAGAGAGAGAGCGAGATGGACAGAGAGAGAGGGAGGGAGAGAGAGAAAGAGAGAGAGGAGGGAGAGAGGAAGAGAGAGACAGAGAGAGTTATGAGCAAATTGAGAAAAGCTGGTTGATGGATTATGGGTTAGGCAGAAGAGATGGACACACTGAGAGGTTAGTGAAAAGTGGGGTGTGGTCACCATTTTCATTCCCAATGAAGAAAGGACCTCTACTACCTGCACTCTGGGGTCCAAGCTACAAGGTGATTCTGCAATGTCAAAATACCACAGAAGTCCTCTTACCTGGCCCTCAGGGAGAGTCCCTTGATGTTAATTCCTGACAAACCGTGAGGAGGCGCTAGAGAGCTCCACTGACCCACTAAATACAGCACACTGGTAATATGGAAGATGGGGCACTGAGCACCTTCACCCATCCTCCTTAGAAAAGATTCAAACTCCCTGAAGCCCAGCCTGCAGGTATAATGCCTCTAGGAACAGCCCCAATGACTATGTATAACCATTGTATAAAAGTCCAATACAAGTCTTGGAATTTTGGTGGTGGCCCAGAGACTTTCCCCTCTGGATTACCTAATGCAATAACCACCAATTTGCTTGTAGTTCACACAGGGTCTCTGTGTCTCCTTAGGGCACAGACATAGGCCAATGATCCCCAGGGATCCTGCCAGGTTGCAGAAGGATGCAAGATGGCCTGAATCAGGAAGAGAGACAAGCCAATTACTGGGATCAAGCTGCAGGAATATTAAGGTAGAATTTGGATCAAGGAACTCTGAGGCCAAACACTTTCCCTCCCTACTGAATTCTTTAGGCTAGTTGTTTACCCCTCCTCCAAGATTCAAAAATTACATTGCTGCTATAGAGCTAAAGAAGAGTAGAAAATTCACTTTTTTAAACTCCCATATGACTTTTCAAAGACATTAAAAACAATATAAGCTTCCTACTTTTATAAGTTTGTTGAGATCTCATTTTCTTTAGTTAATTATGTGTTTAAAACAAGAACACTGAAATGAATGTACACCAAACAGAAACAGGCTCTAGACATATTTTACAATGAAAGAAGTACTTAAGAAAATGAGTAATAAGTAGAATTACAATATATTATGAGCATCTGTGATCAAAAACGCTATAATTAAAGAATTTCTACAGAAACTAAACCAAGCTTCTCAAGTGAAGTCTGGGTATAAATGTTTCTATTTTATTTATAAGAGGCCAAAATAGTTATTTCTTCCATAACGAGATAAGTAATAAAAATGCTAGGTTCATAAACTATCATTTCATAAATCAAATGAAGCCATATTTTACTTTAAAAAATTAGGGACATTTCTATGTAGAACAAGGATATGATGAAAAACAAACATTTAAGGCTTATAACTCAGAAAATTGTATTTTTTTCCCTCACAGGAGCTGGAGAGAGAGAGAGATGCAGGGGATCAGGCATTTGCTTTGCATCTACGCCTGGTACCCCATAAGGTTCCTTGAGCCCTGCTAGGAGTCAGCCCTGAGCAGCAACAGGTGTGGTCCCAAAAGAAAACAAAATAAAACAAAAAGATGGACCTGAAATCTCTATCAAAAACTACTTTGGGTAGACCTCCATGAGTTTCCCATGATTTATTTGTGATTTTGTTTCTCTTTCAAAAATAGTCATGGTACTTAATGTTCTGTATTCTAATATGAGTTAAACAAGATTTTAGGGCAATTGCAAATCTGTGGCTATAAAGCAATAAAATGGATCCCTCTAGAGGCCATTTTTATAATCATGTTTGAAAAAAAAATCCTTCCACATTTAGCGCTGCAGTATACTTGCAATTAAATTTTCAAACAAAATGCCCAGTGTGGCAGGAGTGACTATACAGTTATTTCTGAGCCAATTCATAAAATGAGCACTGGTACTGAAGATGACTCGTGTAAGCTTCACACAACCTGCGCAAAAGCCTACAGTTATGGAAATAAAACCAAAATGGAATGATTATGTGTTATATTAATAATGATAACAAATATGAGTTTACCTAATTCATGTCATTACAGAAAACGCTGCTGTGTGAGTAGTCTAGTTATTGTCACTGTCAATGGCGATTGTGCAGGTATTCAGAAGCGCTCACGCTCACCACTCTATTATACATAAGGGATAAAACAAGAAGTAAGTTCTTACCCTGCATATATATGTGTGTGTATGTGTGTGAAGCCACGAAAATGTTGTCTAAACTCTAAGAACAGATGATCTGCTACTCCCCAAACTCATAACTAATGATAAGCTATGACCAATTTTAGTTATGCAAACTAAAAAATAAAATGTTGCCAAAGGTCACCTTGATTTTCTATGCCCACCACCAATCTGCCTCCCTTCTTCCAGATCTAACTTTGAAGAAATTCTAGAAACTAATGTTTTTGGTTTAATTTTTTTAATACATGGCGCATTTTGAGTTGAACAAGGACTTTTCTCCTATTCCATTATGAAAACGTCAAGGAGTAATCATTCTATCGGTCAACCAGCACTGCCTGAGTAAGACCTGAGTACTGCCGAGAGTGGCCCAGAATAAACAAAATGTAAATAAAGTCTATTCTTTCAAACATGTGGAACTAAATGCTTCATTTCTTATTTCTTTAAATAATAGATTTAAGACTAACAAGAAGCTAGAGGATCCCAGGGATTATGCGCTCCTGATTTCTGCATCCGCATCTTGACTGATGTTTGTGTTGCTGGTGGGCCTCACTTGGCCTCTAAGTCTGGAGCCTCCTAAGCTTCCCTGAGCACCACCCAGGTGTGTTCATATCTACCTGTGTCAAGCACAGTTCTGAAAAACTCTAAGGAGCATTTTTGACTAAAGAGATATTTTAATAGGCATTTACAAACTCTAGACCTATTCCACTAGTAAGTTGTTGAACACATTTCCAAAACAAACAGAACAGAGCTGGGGGAGCTGAAATTCTCTTGTCTCGATGCCCTGTGCAAGTCAAACACTCTTTCTTCTGAGTACAGCCTGGTCTTACCGGTGGCAGACTAATGAATCAAATTTGTCACATTTTCTCCAAACCTTGTTACATCTGGTTGTGTGAAAAACATACGACCTCTACAGACCCTTGATGAATTATGTGCTGTTGGATCGAATTTATATTTACAGTTATTAATTTTTTCTCACTAGATAGGTCACACTTGACCTCATCATTCTTGTATCTTTAGTACACAGCTTATATCTGGCTCATCACAGATGCTTACAAAATACATCTGTGGAGAAAAGTGAATGATGATCATTTTTCCAAGACAGCAGGAGAGATTTTAATTTCCTTAAAGCAGGAAGACTTTAGCGAGTGCAGAAAAAGGAATATTCAGTGGAAAGGGTTAAGGAAAGCATAAGAGAATAATGGGGGAGTTGTAAATCCCTAATATAAAGATCTAGAAAGGGGAATGTTTAAGGGGTGGGGATTGGTAACATTCTTTACGTCCTATGCAATGACATTTGTATTATTAAACTACAGAATCAACAGTACTATAACAATATGCATATTTTATTGGTGATATTGGTTTATACCTTGGTATTTGGTAGCAGTTAGGTAGTAGCATAAAAATAAAAATGAAATTATTGTTAATATGTCCACTGCATCTTACTTAAATAATCTTACTATTTCTGTTCTATGAACTCTGTTCCCCTTAGGAGAATTTTCCCATGACTGTAGTGCTCTGTGAAATGTTGCTGCATGTAGGCTGAGAGTCCTGTGATATCTCAGCTCATCATCACCACAACAGTCATTTAGCATTTTTAATTTTTTCTTCCATCACAAAATGTCTGATTATGTTGTATGCAGTCAGTGAAATATTTCTTCATAACATGTCCTTAGGACTGAAAGTCATGGCAGATGAAAATGAAGACACATTAATGTTCTAAAAATTATCAGGTTCTCAAGGAAGAAGTCAAGCTATCACTATTTGCCAATGACATGATATTATACCTAGAAAACCTTACACTCTCTACTAAAAAACTCCTAGAAACAATAGATACCTATAGTAGAGTGGTGGGGTACAAAATCAATACCCAAAAGTCAATGGCTTTCCTATATACAAATAATGAGAGAGAAGAAAGGGATATTAAGAAAGCAACCCCATTCACAATTGTGCCACAGAAAATCAAATACCTAGGAATTATTTTAACTAAGAAAGTAAATGACCTGTACAAAGAAAACCGCAAAACACTACTTCAAGAAATAAAAGAGGACCCGAGGAAATGGAGACACATTCCCTGCTCTTGTATTGGAAGGACTAATACTGTCAAAATGGCAATACCATTTTATACAGATTCAATACAGTTCTTATAAGGATTCCCATGACATACTTCAAAGAAATTGACCAAACACTTCTGAAATTTGTATGGAATAATAAACCCCCACGGATAGCTAAAGCAATCCTTGGGAAAAAGAAGATGGGAGGCATGATCTTTCCCAACTTCAAACTGAACTACAAAGCAGTAATAATTAAAATGGCATGGTATTGGAATAAAGACAACTCTGTAGACCTATGAAATAAAACTGAATATCCTGACACACACTTGCAAATATATGATGTCTTAATCTTTAATAAAGGAGCAAAATAAATGGGGCAAAGAAAGCCTCTTCAACTAGTAGTGCTGGGAAAACTGGGCAAGTACATGCAAAAAAATGAACTTAGACCTCGTTCTAAGCAATGCACAAAAATCATATCAAAATGGATTAAATATTTCAACATCAGACCTAAATCTATAACGTACATCAAAGAAAACATAGGCAAAACCCTCTACAACATTGAAGCTAAAGGCATGCCCAAAGAAGAAACACCACTGACAAAGCAAAGGAAGCAAAGATAAACACATGGGATTACATGAAACTGAAAAGCTACTGCACCTAAAAAGACATTGTGACCAAGATAAAAGACAGTCCACAAATTGAGAAAAAATATTTACCCAATACTTATCTGATAAGGGATTAATATCAAAGATATACAGGGTCCTGGTAGAACTTTTCAAGAAAAAATTCCAACCTCGTTAAGAAATGGGGAGAAGAAATGAACAGAAATGTCCACAAAGAAGAAATTTGAAAGGCCAAAAGGCATATGAAAAAGTGCTTTTTATAATTACTCTTTATAATTAAAGAGTATAATTACTCTTTATAATTAATCCAACCCGGGCTAGCCGCCTGCAAGGCAAACGCCCTACCTGCTGGACTATCCCTCTGGTCCCCTTGATGCTGGTTTTGCTTTATAACCTTGAGGGGTTCAGAATCATACCCAGTGTTTTACTCTTTATCACTGAGTTACTGGCCCACACCCAGTTAAGAGGCTGCTCCAAGCTCTGTAATCAGGGCTTGCTCCTGAGAGTCCTTGAGGTCGTTGTGAAGTCTTCTGTAAGAGTCCAGCTGCTGCGAGGGGACTTCAGGAACCAGGGAAGGATACTGCGTGGCATTTCCAGATAACCAAAGGCCTTGCTTTAAAACGATTATAATCTATAAGATTATGACAGGTACACCCGGCAGAGCAGAAACCAGCTTTCCCGTTGAACCCCCTGCATTCCATGGACCACGAGAGCAACTTCTGACCCGAGTCCACCATTCTGATGGAGCCTCGGAGGAGCCCAGAGGAACCCCCCACACCTTGCTGGCAGCCATTTTCACAATCCACACTCTGCAGCAGGTAAGATCTCCACCCAGCAGACTAATCCAGTCTCCAGCCCCCAGATTAATCCAGTCTTCCAGCCTGGCTTGTCAGAAACCCAGCCTAGCAGGACCCCCGCCCTTCAGAGGAGAGTATTTCAAGCGCAGGAATGATTGAGCCTAAGACACAGGTACACCCGGCAGAGCAGAAACCAGCTTTCCCCGTAAATAATCAACCCACCCCTCTGAGAGAGTCCCACAAATTAATGAGAATATGGTGCACGCATGGCAGAGCCTTGCAAGCTGTCCAATGCGTGTTCGATATGCCAAATCCAGTAACAGAAATGTTTATTTTCCTGACCCCGAAAGAGCCTTTAATATGGCAGCAGTAAGAAAGGCAAACAAGCAGTGCCAGACAAAATTTCATGGCCATCCTAGGCTGCCAAAACGAAGAAGGACTAAAATGACTGTCTGTACTTTCAATGCACGTACACTGGCATCGGAAGCATATATTGAGGATCTGATGCTGCAAGCAAAAAAGATCAAGTACGACATCATTGGTCTGACTGAGACGAGGAGGCGTCAGTTGCATCATGCTGTATTTGACACCGGAGAAGAATTGTTCCTTGGAACATGCGACGAAAGAGGCATCGGTGGCGTTGGTGTCCTTGTCAACATGAACATGGCCGTAAACATTGATTCATTTGAATGCCTTACAAACCGAATAGAGCGATTACACTTGAAGAGATGTGGCCCACTGCCAGCAATTTCTATCTTCATTGTCTTCGCACCAACATCCACATACAAAGAAGATCAAATTGAGAAATTCTACATGGAATTGGAGGAGTTCTATAAAAAAAGATCACACCTTCTACAAGATCATAGTCGGTGATTTTAATGCCAATATAGGACCAAGAAGATCGGCTGAAGAACTCCACATCGGGACCCATGGCCTAGAATGGAACAAACAGGGTGAGAGACTATCTGAGTTCATCATGTCCACCAAGACCATTCATGGGAACTCACAGTTCCAGAAAGCTGAAGCAAAACGTTGGACATGGGAATCTCCTGGCGGACAGTTCCACAATGAAATAGACCACATCATCTTCAATCAGACGGTTTTGTCTGACCCATGTTGCTGTCGTCCCCAAATTCCAAACAGGATCAGACCACCATCTCCTTCGTGCAAAATTCTACTTCCCGCAATGGGGAGAAAAGGCTGCAAAGTTTAAGAAGAGAACTCCCAGAACGACCACCAACTGGGAACTCTTTGGCACCATTGCAGCAACATGGGAAGATACCATCATTGACGACATCGATGAAGAATACAACCGACTGGTTCAGCACCTCCATGATTGTGCGAAGAATGCTGAGAGAGAGAAAGACACAAAAGGATGCCTGTCTTCAGAAACTCTCGAGCTCATTCACCAACGTGGCAAGGCGCGAGCCTCAGGAGACCAAATGCTAATGTCCAAGCTTGCTAAACAGTGCAGAGAAGCGATAAAAGAAGACCTCAAAGACAGAAGAGCTGAAATACTGGAAGATGCAGCAGAAGCCGGGAAAAGCATTTGCACTGCCTGCCTGTCCTTTGCCAACTATAAGACCAAGATGACTGCCCTCCGGCGCCCTGATGGATCTATCACATCTTCCAGAAAGGCAATGGAGAAGATTATCCAGGACTTCTACTCAAATCTCTTTGATAGCCACATCCACCTGCCCACATACCAAATTCCACAGGATGGATATGTCATTCCCAAAGTCCTCCCTTCTGAAATCCGACATGCCATCTCGCCAGTAAAGAAGGGAACAGCACCAGGCCCAGACAAAGTCAGACCCGAACACCTGAAGAATCTGCCGTCGGTACTCATCAACACACTAGCTCGGCTCTTCACACGCTACCTGTCCAAGAATGCAAGGTGCCCTCCCAATGGAAAACCAGCAGGACAGTTCTACTGTTCAAGAAGGGAGAAATTCACGACATCGGCAACTATCGCCCCATCTGCCTGTTGTCTGTCATCTACAAGCTGTTTACACGAGTCATCCTGAACAGGATTAGCAGAACACTAGATGAAGGACAACCATGTGAGCAAGCAGGCTTCCAGAAAGGATTCAGCACAGTCGACCATATCCACACGGTAACCAAGCTCATTGAGGTTTGTAGGGAGTACAAGATGCCGCTCTGTCTCACGTTCATTGATTTACAGAAAGCCTTTGATTCTATGGAGACTGAAGCAGTCATCGAAGCCCTAGCCAAACAGGGTGTTCAAACCCAATACATCAAGATCCTTCGCGAGCTGTATTATGGATTCACCACCAGGATCTCACCATTCTACAAAGAAGTGATCATTAATGTGAAAAGAGGGGTTCGACAGGGTGATACCATTTCACCAAAACTCTTCAGCGCCACCCTCGAGAACATCATGCAACAATTAGAATGGGAAGGAATGGGAGTGAAGATAGATGGTCGGCAACTACACCACCTCCGCTTCGCTGATGACATCGTTCTAATAACACAAAACATTAGCCAAGCGGCACAAATGCTGGCTGACTTTGACCGAGAATGTGGAAAGATAGGTCTACAGCTGAATCAAAAGAAAACTATGTTCATGAAGAATGAACTAGTTCCAGAGGCCCCATTCACTCTCAATGGAACAAACATCTCTGAATGCAGCAGTTATGTGTACCTAGGTCGAGAAATCAACATGATGAACGACCTAAAACCTGAGCTGCGCAGGAGGAAGAGAGCGGCATGGAATGCCTTCAAAGGCATCGAAGAAACAGCTAAAAGGACAAAGAATCTCCGACTCCAGGCACATCTCTTTGACTCCACCGTTCTCCCTGCATTAACATACGCCTCAGAGACCTGGGCCCTAGGAAAGCAGGATGAGAATGCTATTCGGGTCTCCCAGAGAGGAATCGAAAGAGCTATGCTTGGAACATCACGCCTCACTCAAGTGAGGGAAGGAATCCGGAGTTCTGACCTCCGGCCGCTATTCCAGAATCAGGGATGCTGTCTCGTTTGCCAAGGCATCGAAAATCAGATGGGCTGGACATGTAATGCGATTTGGAGACAACCGCTGGACTAGAGCCATTACCGACTGGATCCCACGGGATATCAAAAGATCACGTGGCCGCCCACCTACAAGATGGTCAGACTTCCTTGTAAAGACCCTGAAGGAACGGTTTGAGGCTCTTCATATTCCTGAATCAACCAGATTGGGCTACATTGGCACGTGATAGGGTCCAATGGAAATGTTACTGGCGCCCGCTCGAGCAAATCGATGAATAACGGGATTCAAGTGATCAAGTGATAATTACTCCTCAGGAAGATGCAAATCAAAAGAACAATGAGATATTATCTCATGCCACAGAGACTGGCACACATCTAAAAGAGCAGAAACAACCCGTGCTGTAGCAGATGCCAGGAGAAAAGAACTCTCATCCACTGTTGGTGGGAGTGCCAACTGGTCCAGCCTTTTTGGAAAACAATATGAACATTCCTCCAAAAACTTGATATTGAGTTACCATTTAATCCAGCAATACAACTCCTGGGAAAATACCCTGGAGACCCAAAAACACACAGCAGAAGTACCATCTGCACTTTTATATTCATCGCAGCACTATTCACAATAGCCAGAATCTGGAAACAACATTAGTGCCTGAGAATGGAAAACTGGATAAAGAAACTATGTTACATCTACACAATGGAATACTATGCATCTGTCAGGAAAAACGAAGTCATGAAATTTGCCTAAAAATGGAGGGACATGGAGATTATCATGCTGAGTGAAATCAGAAGGAAAAGGACAGATATAGAATGACAGTATTCATATGTGGGATATAAATATATACCAGTGTTCTACTAATTGATGGAAATGGTAATGCCAGACTGGAGCTGAAGATTGAATATAGGCAAAGAGATTTACATGATAACCCCTAAATGTATGCATGGGAAGATGGAAAGCCACAATGTATAAGAGAAGAGAGAGAGAGAGAGAGAGAGAGAGAGAGAGAGAGAGAGAGAGAGGCAAAGTGCCTGTTATAAAGGAAGGCTGGGAAAGGAGGGCAGAAATCTGGGGACATTGGTGGTGGGAAATGTGCACCGGTGGAGGGATGGGTGCTGGTACATTGTATGGCTGAAACCCAATTATGAACAGCTTTGTAAATATCTATCTCACAGTGTTATAATAAAAATAAAAATACATTTAAAATAAATTAAAAATAAAATTATCTTTTCATGATAGAGTATATAAAGGACAGAACTAGGGGATTTTTTTTTGTACAAACTAAAACCTAAAATCAAGACTCTGGGGGTAATCTTGGTTTTCATTACATTTTTATTATTTTTAATTTTTAAAAATTTGTTTGGGGCCTCATGCAGAAGTTCTCAGAGCTTGTTCTTAGCTCCGTCCTCAGGGATCACTTCTGTCAGGGCTGACGGGAACATATGAAGTGCCGAGCACCGAATCTGGGTCTTCCACAAGGCAACTGTCCTGCCCACTGTAATATCTCTCCAACCCCCCAGGAGGAAGGTTGTTTGCGCTTTACATTTCATGAAAACATTTCACAGGGAGATATACTTTGGCACATATTTCTGATACTATTGTGTTTATTAGGAAAGCAACACAGGCATTGTAATACATTAGTAATAAACACTTCCTCGTGGATGGTATCAAAATACAACAAAACATTTCACTGCGAAATATGCCTCTCTGCCATGGGAATAAATTATGTTCGCAGGAACAAAGAAGAGTCAAGGAAAGCTCTCTCCCTTCCTCATAATTTCCTACCAGCAGGAATTAAATCTGTGCAGATGTGTGTCCCTGCCTTTTCTACTTGTAAGCACAGAAGTTATCACCAAAGATCTCAGCGACACATTACAGGTTCCAATATAACCAACTGCAGCTGTTCCTCACTGTCCGTTACTGCCCCCTTACATTTGCCATCCCACAGCTTCCATAGAGGCTCCAGGTTTTGTCTTTCGTTCTGTCTGGATCTGTACTGTCAGTTTTTAAGATGCTATTTCAAGTCCATCCAGGGGGTGTCTGCAATCTCTCCGGCTCATGGCACTCTATCAACGAAAAGTGAAACTGATTTTATTTTTCATAGTATATAATACTGTAAAGCTGTGTTCAAAAATACAGACTAATCTTTAGTCATTGGGCTACACTGGCACGTGATAGGGTCAAATGGAAATGTTACTGGCACCCACTCGAGGAAATCAATGAACAACGGGATGTCTAATGATCTAGTGATCTAGTGAAATCTTTAGTACTGGTCACCTCTTTTTCCAAAAAGGTGATACTTTTGTTTCATTTCATTTTCATTGATTTTGTTTTATATTTCTCATTTTTAATCTTACTTTTCTTAATAGGAAACAAATGATTTAACAATTTGAAGATTGGATTTGCATTTACATCGAAGCCAACAAGTTAATCTATATGAACAGGAGCAATGGAGAACACATTCAGTGCAATGAGTCTGTGACTGCCTCTCACCTCACCTAGCCTCATATATACAAATTGCACACTCCTTCCCGCTAGCTCAGGCGAAGAGAATATACTCTCATAACGGAAAATGACTTTTTCCCCCACTTTAAGCAAAATAGCATTGAACTAGTCATCCACACCTTAATTTGTTCGGTATTTGTAGCACAAATGTGTGACTCTTACCGAAAGTGAAACACACTGAGTCCCCAAACAAATAGATTGGTTCCTGACACAACTATCATGTAATTTCAAGGCAATCATTCCCTCTATTGATTTCTCCACCTTTGAAATGGAAATGAACATGTGTTAACTTCGAGGGGTATGCTGAACTTTCACCCATCAAGCAGTCAGTTCAGAGCTGCTTCCATACTGCTAATCATTCGCCTTTCCTTTGTGCCTCAGTAATAACCTAAAATATAAAACGTAGTTCAGCCTTTCCCCATCCTTTGAAATCTCTGAATTCTTTAATCATAGTACATCTCCATAGAAGCATGTTTCTTGTTTTATAGAGAACACAAGTATAAATTCTCATCAATCTAGAAATGACTTTTAATAGTTTATAATGACAATGAAAAGCAATTAATGTTGGGAAAGTATTTTGCACAGCACATGAAGACTATTCTGTAAATGCTCATGGTATCCACTCAAAGCTCTAGGGAACTATTAGAATCAAAATCCATAATGTCTATGTCTTTCAACTTATTTTCCCTAGCTTTGTTTAGATCTACTGACATACACATTGAAGGTGTATGATGTAATGACTTGATATGTATTGTTGGAGGACAGGCCTGGCTAGCTTGCAAGATTTTCGTTTTATCCACTCACAACTTAATCTATTTACATATTCTTAAGCCAGGGTTCATGCTAATGAGATCGCTCTTCTGTGTAAACACAGAAGAGGAGGGTGTGGCAGTTACAAGAGTCACCTTGACTCTTAATAAGTTCTTACTATTATACATCTACTAAGAATTCTATGCTATCTAGCTTGGGCACAGCTCCTCTTTATACCCACTGGACCCAGCGTGGGACTGTTAGAATTTACCCGGAGACTGCCACCCTGGCTATGTTGAGACTATCATTTAAGATTATAGGAAGGATCATACCAGTTTTCCCTCAAGCAGGCGAGTGTGACCCTTTCTGTATACAGAGAACAAGATACTCAAAATCACTCTGGTGCAGATAATAAATAAGAAGGACTTTGTGGGTAACATCTAGATTACATGAAGCCCATGAAATTAAGATGTGTTACTTTATACCAGCCTCCCCCTCTCTCCAGTGTTTTAAGTAAGAGATAATCTCAGAAGAAGGGATTAGTTCTTTGCATAATCATTTTTTAGACCTGTAGTAGGGTGTGGCACCAACCTAATACACTCTTCTTCTCTCTAGTATTCTTTAGTTGATCTTTATTGACAGGACCCTCCCTGAAGTTAGGATTACTTTTGTGTATATAAAGGGACTGACTTGAAGCACTTTCTCTTCTTTTGTGGGACCCCTCTCTGGTGGGATCTTCTTTGGTAGGACTCGCTCTCTGGTGGGATCCTTTTTAGGTAGGATTGGGCACTCATTTTATGGTCTAAGCTCTGACCAGAGCTAGAGGTCTTCCATTATATTGGATTGCAGTGGTAGAGCTTTTTGTACTATTAAAAGCCTTTTGGAACTGTGCTGGACTTGTGAGTTTTCATCCTTTCCCCAGCAGCCTCAGAGGTAGAAGAAAACTTCTGTTATGACACTGTTAGGGACCCCAGTGGCTCCCCAACAATGTATTGTGTGAGATGTTTATCCTATGTTTCATTGACATATCCATTATCTCACATGATTATGGTGAGAGGATTAAGATGAAACTCCCAGAGCAACTACCAGATATACTCTTCAGGGTTGCCAGTTTTAGTCATCAGGAGGTATCATAGTAAACATTTCTCAATTGGGGACCACAACAACTGGCAATTTTGTACTCTTGGAATAGATATGAATTATTGAATAATGAGGTCATTCTATTTACAACTTTTTGGTTTGTTTTTGGTCTCACCTGGTCGTGCTTGGGGTTTTCTTCTGACTCTGTGCTCAGGATCACTCCTGGTAGGGCTCATGGGACCATACTAGGTGAGAGGAGAGAACCCAGGTCATATACATGCAAGATAAACTCCCTGTCCACTGTAGTATCTCTCCAGCCTCTATTTTCAATGTTTTGAGATATTTAATACCTTTTCCCAAGTGCCCAAGACAGATGAGAAGCATTTTTTAAAGGTGATGTTACATACCTACACCATGGGTACTACTCAGCTATGGGATAACGTCCTATATTCTGATATAACCTGGATAGCACTAGAGGGTGTCATGTGAAGAAAAATAAGTCAGAAGGAAAAGGAATAAGTTTCCAGATGATCTAACTGGTATGTGGAATACAAAGTAACAAAGGAAGGAAATAGATGATGGCCAGGATCAAGTCCACAGACTCTGTTCAAAGAAGAAACTCTTCCAAGACAGGGGTGGAACAGAAGATACGAGCAGAAAGGAGGGGCCTGAGGGGCGCGATGGAAAGACTGGGACTGGGGGTCAGTTGCCTAAATATCAACATGATTATCAACCATGCTAGTTCAATAAAAAGAAATCAAAAATTTATACTAGAACTTGCGAGGTAAAACCAGGCATTTCTCTGAAGACTGTGAGTGAAAACCTTGAGTGAGCTATAGAAGGAAGAGAAGGCAAGAAAACTCTGACCAACTTTTCTTCAGTGGTCAAAGAAGACATCGATGCAAGCCCCCATAGGAAAACCAATTTCTTCTCTGAAACAGGCCCTGTTGATTATACAGAAATCCTCTTTGGGAAGGTCTCAGTGAACCTCATTCTCGACAGATAATCCCAACATGCTCCAGTTAAACTCCAGTTGAATATGGCATAGAGTTCAGGGGTGATTCAGAGGATTGGGATTGTTGTGGGTCGCTATCACTACCAGAGTCAAAGAGTAGAATTTAGAGGGATTTTGATGAACACCAGCTGGCCGGCTGTCCTTCAGAGAAAGGGTTCAGCCTCACGACAGAGGTACTGGTCTCTTATTAAGAAAAATCTCATCCTGGTGCTCTGAGCACCTTTGTAAGCACCTGCAAAATTTGCTTAGCCTACAGGGTCCATATCTCTAAGTTCTTGCAAATGCAGCAAGGCAAGCATCATTACAGAAGTGAGAAAAAAGTGGTTATAGCAGGAGCCCATGAGACAGTGGGTCATCTTTAGCCACATGCCTTTATATCCCTGGTGTTGATATAACAACAACAGTCTGTTGTTTCTGCTCACAATCTGTGATGGGCTTTCAGGCTCTTGCAGGAAGCTCAGTGTGCATATAGGATGACACCATTAAATCAGCTAAAAAAAATAAACTCCTTTAAAAAACCCCAAATTTCTTGTTCCTCCCTTTCAATCTCAGAGTCAATTTCAAGGACTCTCAAAGTACACACAGATTCTGAAAAAAAAAAGTGTGGAAGACTGAACTGATGATGCTGAATTCAGAGAAGTGACAGAACTTATTAACAGGAACAAAGTGAAAATGATAGCCTGAGAGGGTGCTTCTGTCCCAGTGCTCCAGAACGGTTAGTGGGGTGGGGCTTTGTAAGTAATCTGTTAGATCTTCGCTGCTTTCTGAAAGCAAGCACAGAAGACACGTTTTACTCTAGCACTGCAGAAGCTACTATGCTGTGATATACAATTAGAGAACACCGTTAGGAGGAAACTAAAACATCTCTCATGGTTTTTACTGCACAGCACGACAAAGAAATAAGTATTCAAGGTGTTGAATACTCAAACATTGTTGCCTTCCCAAGAACATTCTTTAATAAACTCATTTTAAAAGCAGAAAAAAGAATTATATAAAATGGAAAAAAAAAAATGCCTTGAGGAATATTACTCTAATAACAATATTGCAGAGAAATGGGGAATCCCAGAAGGAGTAGATTTGTTCCAATAAGTTGTTTTATAATGTTAGATAATGGAAGGAAAGAATATGAATATATTTTCCTTTAGCCTACTTCAGAGTCAAAAATAACTATAGGTTGCATATTTCTTTTTTTTTTTTTACAGGATACAGAAAGTACCTAAATTAGCAACTAAAAACTCCATCGCCTTCATATGCTTATCCAGGTCATTTTTTCTGCCGGGCATGTGATTTAGGTGAGATGTATCATTAGCCTCAGGTACAACCACCTTCAGGGCTAAAGCTGCATCTCTGAAATGTTCTCTGGACAACATTCTCCTCCTCTGTAAATGTTCTTTTGTCGGTGCAAAATCCATAACTTTTCCCAGGTTTCATTTCAGTTCACTCAGTAATCATAACCTAAATTTAAAAATGCCTTCCTCCATAACAAGGAGTTTTGCAGTAAAGAAAGCAAAGCCCCAACGTGGCTGCTCTGGGCCAGAACTCACTGACTTCACAGGTAAAGGACGTCAGCAGCAGGGGTTGCCTGGCTGGGCACGGAATCACCTACTCACACATTGACATAACTAGGTATCCCCCAATGCTGCTTAATAAAATGATGGTTGGAAACTGCTGGTTTTCTGAACTGTTTAGATCCAACCTAATGTGTATCTTGGTCAAGGACTAAAACTTTGGATTCTTTTCTATTGATGCAACTAAATGCATCAATTTCTATCAAGAAAGTGATTATTTTCACTTATGCTTGAAGAAAAAAACAATTTGCTCGACTCAGATCAATGAGCTTTGTTTAAAAAGCATGTGATAACATCGATGATTTTATGCTGATATTTGACAAACTATTGATGCAAATAAAATTTCAAGGAATAGAGAGGTGGACTACACCTATACAATCCAATTTTCATAGATACGGTGCTTCCTCTCGGAATAATTGTGTAAAAGCATGACTCAGCTTTACCAGCTATTGACTCAGCTAATCATCTACTTAGAAGATTACTTGCTTTTACTTAAAATACTTTTAGCTGTATCATTATTGTTGGGGTTTCTATAAACAAGCTATAATTTTTTTATTTTTAATTTTTTTTTATTTTTACAATTACAAAGATATACAATTAAAAAAGTTCATATTTGGGTTTTGGTCATACAGTGTTCCAGCACCCATCCCGCCACCAGTGCACACCTCCCACCACCAATGTCCCCGGTTCCCTCCCCCTCCCCCAGTCCTCCCCCATGGCAGGTTCTTATTTCTTTCCATTTCTCTCTCTTTCTCTTTTCCTTCCCCTCCAGACTATGGATTACAGAACATACATTAAAGGGTTGTCATGTGTATCTTTTTTGCCTCTATTTAATGCTCAGTTCTAGGTTGGCATAAGTACCCTCAACAATTGTTAGGACACTGTTCCATTTTCTGTCTTACCTAGCCTCTGACTCCCACACGTTTGTGATAATTTCCACCTTTGACAAGACCTCCTGATATATGTTTCACTTGACCTTGGATATTGGTATCATAATATGTACATATATATTTATGTTATGCAGATAAATGCAGTCATTCTGAATCTGTCTCTCTCCTTCTGGCTAATTTCGCTCAACATAATCTTCTCCATGTCCATCCATTTATAGGCAAATTTTATAACTTCATTTTTCCTCACAGCTGCATAGTATTCCATTGTGTAGATGTACCAAAGCTTTTTTATCCAGTTATCGATTTTCGGGCACTCTGGTTGCTTCCAGATTCTGGCTATTGTGAATAATGCTGCTATGAACATAAAAGTAGGGATGGTGTTTCCGCTGCGTATTTTTGGTTTCCCAGAATAGATTCCCAGGAGTGGTATGGCTGGGTCAAATGGGAGTTCAATTTCTAGTCTTTGGAGGAATGTCCATATTGTTTTCCAGAAAGGCTGTACCAGCCGGCATTCCCACCAACAATGGATGAGTGTCCCCTTTTCCCCACATCCACGCCAGCACTTCTTGTTCTTGCTCTTTTGAATATGTGCCAGTCTCTGTGGTGTAAAGTGGTATCTCATTGTTGTTTTGATTTGCATCTCTCTGATGATTAGTGATGATGAGCATTTTTTCATATGTTTTTTGGCCATTCGAATTTCTTTCTTGCTGAAGTTTCTGTTCATTTCTTCTCTCCATTTTTTGATGGGGTTGTTTGTTTTCTTCTTGTAAAGTTCTACCAGTGCCTGATATATCCTGGATATTAACCCCTTATCAGATAGGTATTGGGTGAATATTCTTTCCCATTCTGTGGACTGCTTTTGTATCTTAGTCACTGTTTCTTTTAAGGTGCAGCTTTTTAGTTTCATGTAGTCCCATATGTTTATCTTTTCTTCTAGTTGCTTTGTGAGTGATGTTTCACCTTTGAAGATGCCTTTAGCTTCAATGTCGTGGAGGGTTTTTCCTATATAATCTTCAATGTACTTTATGGATTCAAGTCTGATATTGAGATCTTTAATCCATTTTGATCTGATTTTTTTGCATGGTGTTAGACACAGGTCCAAATTCATTTTTTTACATGTTGCTGCCCAGTTTTCCCAACACCACTTGTTGAAGAGGCTTTCCTTACTCCATTTTAGACTCGTTGCATGTTTATCAAAGATTACATGATCATGTGTTTGAGGTTGGGTGTCAGGATACTCAATTCTACTCAATAGGTCCACGGGTCTGTTTTTATTCCAATACCATGATGTTAGTGGCAGAGCTGCTACTGGCTCTCACTGTGCCCAGCCGCTCAAGAGGCACACGGGAGGGATGGTAGGTTCTAGCCCTGGTCGGCCACCCCAGCAGAACCTCAAAACAAGCCAGATGACCCCCCACTCCATGAGGACCTCCATTTTCCACATCCGGACTTCCCCTTGTCAGAACTCCACCCAGCAGACAATGCTGGTTTTTGAGATGACTACAAGAGTATGCTACCCGCATGGCAGAGCCTGGCAAGCTACCAGTGTTGTATTTGATATGCCAGATACCAGTAACAATTATAGACCTCATTCCCATGACCTAATGGAATGATTTGAGGCTCTTTATGTTCCTGTAGCAAGCAGGTGCCCTTGGGCTCTACTTGCATGAGACAGTCATATGGAGATGTTACTGGTGCCCGCTCGAGCAAATCGATGATGTACAGGAAGACAGTGACAGTGAACATGCTGTTTTAGTTACTACTGCCTTATAGTACATTTTGAAGTTGGGAAAAGTGATGCCTCCCATCTTCTTTTTCCCGAGGATTGCTTTAGCTATCCTTGGGGGTTTATTGTTCCATACAAATTTCAGGAGTGTTTGGTAAATTTCTTTGAAGAATGTCATGGGTATCCTTACAGGGATTGCATTGAATCTGTACAGAGCTCTAGGGAGTATTACCATTTTGACAATGTTGATTCCCCATCCATGAGCAGGGAATATGTTTCCATTTCCTTGTGTCTTCTTTTATCTCATGGAGCAGTGTCTTGTAGTTTTCTTTGTACAGATCCTTTACACACTTTGGTAAGTTGATTCCTAGGTATTTGATTTTCTGTGGCACAATTGTGAATGGAATTGTTTCCTTAATATCCTCTTCTTCTCTTTCGTTATTTGTATATAGGAAAGCCACCAACTTTTGGGTGTTGATTTTGTATCCTGCCACTCTACTATATGCGTCTATTGTTTCTAGGAGTTTTTGGTAGAGAGTTTAGGGTTCTCTAGGTATAATATCATGTCATCTGCAAATAATGATAGCTTGACTTCTTCCTTGCCTATCTGGAAGCCCTTGATGTCCTTTTTCTTCTCTGATTGCTATGGCAATTACTTCCAGTACTATATTGAATAAAAGAGGTGAGAGTGGGCAACCTTGTCTTGTCCCTAATCTCAGGGGAAGGCTTTGAACTTTTCCCCATTTAGAATGATGCTTGCTGTGGGCTTTTGGTAGATGGCTGTAACTATCTTGAGGAAAGTCCCTTCAATTCCCATTTTCTGGAGGGTTTTAATCATGAACGGGTGCTGGATCTTGTCAAATGCTTTCTCTGTGTCTATTGATAGGATCATATGGTTTCTATTTTTTCTCTTATTGATATGATGTATTATGTTGATTGACTTGCGAATGTTGAACCATCCTTGCATTCCCGGGATGAATCCTACTTGGTCATGATGTATAATCTTCTTGATGAGTCTATGGATTCTGTTTGCTAGTATTTTGTTGAACATCTTAGCATCCGTGTTCATCAGGGATATTGGTCTGTAGTTTTCTTTCTTTGTGTTGTCCTTCCCTGCTTTGGGTATCAGGGTGATATATGCCTTGTAGAAGCTGTTTGGGAGTGTTTCTGTTTCTTCTATTTCCTGTAAGAGCTTGAACAGGACAGGTAGTAGGTCCTCCTTAAAGGTTTAGTAGAATTCATTAGTGAACACATCTGGACCTGGGCTTTTGTGTTTGGGAAGACTTTTAATTACTGTTTCTATTTCCTCAATGGTGATAGGCTTATTCAGGTATTGGAGGTCTTCTCGTTTCAGCCGTGGGAGGTTATAGGACTTCAGGAATTGATCCATTTCTTCTAGATTCTCATGTTTCACGGCATGCAGGCTCTCAAAGTAATCTCTGATGATCTTTTGGATTTCTGTGGTTTCTGTTGTGATGTCACCATTTTTATTTCTGATTCTGTTTATTTGGGTTCTCTCTTTCCCTGTCCTTACAAGTTTTGCCAATGGTTTGTCAATCTTGTTTATTTTTTCAAAAAACCAGCTCTTGGTTTCATTAATCTTTGATTTTTTTTTTTTTTTGGTTTCCAACTCATTGATATCCTCTCTAAGTTTTATTATTTCCTTTTTTCTGCTGGAGTTGGGCTCCTTTTGTTGGTCCTTTTCTAATGTCTTCAGCTGTGTAGTCAGGTTATTTATGTGGGCCCTTTCTTGTTTCCTGATGAACGCTTGCAGAGCTATAAACTTCCCTCTTAACACAGCTTTTGCCCTGTCCCACAAGTTCTTATAGTTGGTGTCTTCATTTTCATTTGTTTCCAGAAATCTTTGGATTTCCTGTTTGATTTCTTCTATGACCCATTTGTTGTTCAGGAGTGAGCTGTTCAGTTTCCAGGTGTTTGGTTTGACTCCCTGTTTCTGTGTACGGTTAACTTCCATTTTTCAGTTCATCATGGTCTGAAAAGATAGCTGACACAATTTCTATCTTTTTTAAATTTTATTGAGGTATGCTGTGTGGCTCAGCATGTGGTCTATCTTGGAGAATGTTCCATGTGCACTAGAGAAAAATGTGTATTCAGCTGTTTTGTCATGAAAAGCCCTGTATATATCCACTAGCTCTCTTTCTTCCATTTCTTCCTTCAGGGCCAATATTTCCTTGGTGAGTTTCAGTCTTGTTAATCTATCCATCATTGATAGAGCAGTGTTGAAGTCTCCAACTATTGTTGTGCTACTGTTAATGTCTTCTTTGAGGTCTCTTAGCAGTTGTTTTATGTATTTTGCTGGCCCATCGTCGGGTGCATATATGTTTAGTAGTGTAATTTCTTCCTAGTGTACATACCCCTTAAGTCATAAGACATGGCCTTCGTTGTCCCTTCTAACCTTTTTCAGCCTGAAGTCTATATTATCTGATACTAATATGGCCACACCACCCTTTTTTAGGAGTTATTTGCATGGAGAATGGTCTTCCAACCTTTGACTTTGAGTCTGTGTTTGTTCTGATTATTCAGATGTGTTTCTTGTAGACAGCAGAATGTTGGGTTCAATTTTTTAATCCATTTTGTTACTCTGTGTCTCTTAATTGGTGCATTTAGACCATTGACATTGAGAGAGATTATTGTCATCGGATTTTGTGTCATCTTTTTTGTTTGTGCTTGTTGTGCTTATGGGTTTGGTCGTATTACAGTAGACCCTTCAGTCCTTCTTTTAAAGTTGGTTTTGAGTCCATGAAGTTCCTGAGTTGTTGCTTATTCATGAAGTTGTGTATCTTTCCTTCATATCTGAATGTGAGTCTGGCCGGGTAAAGAATTCTTGGTGAGGCCTGCAGTTCATTGAGCCCTTTCACAATATCTCACCATTGTTTTCGTGCTCAGAGTGTTTCATCAGAGAAGTCTGCTGTAAATCTTAGAGATGTTCCTTTGTATGTGATTTCCTTCTTTTATCTTGCTGCTTTCAATTTCTATCTCTATCTATAGTTTTTGTCATTTTAATTAAGATGTGTCTTGGAGTATTCTTGTTGGGGTTTCTTTTAGCTGGTATCCTACGGGCCTCCTGGATCTTGAGGCAAGCGTTCTTTAGTTCCGGGAACTTCTCAGCAATTATGGCTTGGACAGTTTCTTCTTCATCAGGGTTTTCTTCTTGCCCTTCTGGGACCCCCAATGATCCGTATGTTGTTTCTTCTGGCTTCATCCGGATTATCTCTTGTTGTCTGTTTGGTAATTTTAAGTCTTTTTTTCTATCTTCTGCTGTTGTGTAGAGAATCTTTGGAACTTGTCTTCGAGATCACTAATTCTTTCTTCAGTAGCTATTATTCTGCTATGATGACTTTCCACTGTTTTTTCATTTCATTTACCTCATTTTTAATGTCTGTCATTTCCATTTGCACTTTCCTCACTTCTTCTATCATGTCCTCTTGTATTTTATTGATTTTGCATTCCGTTGCTTCTTTGAATTCCTTATGAATCCTTAACACTTCTTTCCGAAATTCCTTATCAGAGAGGTTATACAACTCATTGGTATTGCTTGGCTCATCTGGACTAGTGACTTGACTCACAGAGCTTGATGGAATTTTGCGTTGCTTTACCATTAAGACTATTGTAGGTTGCAAATGTGGGGTCTTGGGTGACTAGATAGTACAATTAGTAGGTGTCTGGTCTGTTTGCAGTGTTTGGGTGGGTAGCAAGGATGTTAGGAACCAAGGTTCACTGGTACCTCATGCGAGATAGGTAGTAAGAGGGTCGCGTGGACGCCCTAGCGTTCACGCGGTTTTGAGTTTTGGGATGTTCCCAGAAGCTCAAGGCCCAAGGGGTCCGGGGTGAAACCAAGTCAGTTTGCCTTGGTTCCCTTTGATTGAGTTTCCGCTCTTCCCTGGGGCAACTTGGGTCCGCGGAGATGCAGGGATCACACACACACCTGTGGGGGAGATTGCAGCCGGTCCCAGAAGCCTAAACAAGCTATCTTATGAGCAGTGCCTTCACACACAGCACAACGGTTTTGTCCAAAAGATATATAGTGCCCCTGTGTTGATTCTGCTGAAGAAAATGTAGTTGCAGACACAGCACAAAATAGACAGTGCCCGAGTCCCCACCCACCTGCTGGAGCATTTAAGGAAATCTCCATTTACACTGACCCACAGCTGCGATTCCCATTTCTCATCAGGGCCCTGGCTGCATCTTTGTTTTCCTGCTTCCCAATCACCTTTTAAGTCATGAATTAGGATTAGCGGCACAGGTATTAAGGTGCTCTGCAACTCCCAACCCATGTTCATTTCATATTACCATCCGTGGTACTCTGAGCCCCATATGGGTGATGCCAGAGCAGAGCCAAGAGCAAACACTGAACACTACCACGTGGTGTGACCTCCAAACAAACAAACAAACAAAAATCAAACATGGCTTTAATTGCCTTTGATTAAGCTGGAACTAGCCTGACTTCATTGTTTCTTTCTTAGGAGCTGGAGCAATAGGTAGGGCAAATATTTGCCTTGTACATGACTGACAGGGTTCGATCCTCTTCATCGCATATGGTCCCTGAGCATCACCAGGAGCATCATCCTGGGTGCAGAGCCAGGAGTAACCCTTGAGCATCAGTGGGTATGACCCAAAAAGCAAAATTAAAAACAAAGGAAAATCTTTCTTTCTTAGCATAGTAGTTTGAATAAAATGTTTGGTTGCCTTGAAGCATGACTCTGGTATGCCATGACTCGGGCATCCTGCAGAGCAGTGAGAGTTGGCGTGAGAAGGACAGGCTGGACAGGCCTTCAAACAGTCCCCTTCACTGACCACTACGGGGGGGCAGAGCCTCCCGGGGAGCAGGGATCATCTCCAGTGACTTAGTCCCTGCTCTCAGCCATGAGAAGAGGCGCCTGTGGGGTGGCAATGCAGGGAATGCACCATGAGTCAGCTTTATGCAGGCACCTCTCAGGGGCTCCTGAGTCTTCAATCACCAGCTCACTTCTCACCAGAGTCATTTAAACGCTAGCTAGTTATTTTGTTCCAAAATGGGCTACTGAAACCATTTCCATAAAGCAATTTTAGACTGATAGTTGTTTACATAAGCTGCAAAGTATCTTGAAATTCAGGTGACCTAAATATACTCTTGAAACATCCAAATGAACTCAGTGATTGCTGAAAATCTCTCCTAAACCTCAAGGCTATAAAATTTAAAAAAGAAATTACTGAGAAAAAAAAAACCAAAAAGACCAAACCAACACCCTACAGCGTTCTTCTCCCTGAAGTTTTGCATTTGCATATTTAAATGGCTGCTAACCCATATGTTTCCCGGCCTCTGTCATAAGAGCTGGGAATTGTGTTCAGCATTTTGTGAACTCTATTGTAGCTTCGTCAGTCAAACACAGCTGTAGTCTTTGCTTCAGGTAATGCAATTAATGCTACTCCATTTTGCATGTATAAAGAGCATTAAACTTTTGTGCAAGAAACCAACAATACAAGAAAACGCAAATGATCTCTACCCATACCAGTTCTATTTTATAACAGCAGTTCATTAGCTCCTAAGTTCGAATGAGTTCTAAATCCCCAGATAATAATGGCAGCCCCATGAAGAACGTGACAAGTCTCAGGCAGAAAGTGTAGGTGCACCCGCAGGGTCCGGAAGATGTAACTCTGAGGCCTCGCTCCCCCAACCATCAGGGTCTATGACCTTGAGAAACAACTCCAGGACTTGGAACTCATTTCCTGTTCTAACCAGTATCTATCATGCATATATGTATATATATATATATATATATATATATATATATATATATATATATATCACTGTATCACTGTCTTCCCGTTCATCATCTATTTGCTCAAGCGGGCACCAGTAACATCTCCATATGACCTGTCTCATGCAAGTAGAGCCCAAGGGCACCTGCTTGCTCCAGGACTTAAAGAGCCTCAAACCATTCCATCAGGTCATGGGAATGAGGTCTATAATTGTTACTGGCATTTGGCATATCAAATACGACACAGGTAGCTTGCCAGGCTCTGCCGTGCAGGTAGCATACTCTTGTAGTCATCTCTAAATCCAGCATTTATTGATGAATCATGCAGCCACAAGGGGCCTCACGAGCCGGGCTGTGATAGGCTGGTCTGCTGGGTGGAGTTCTGATGAGGGGAAGTCCGGTTGTGGAAAATGGAGGCCCTCATGGAGTGGGGGTGGGTCATCTGGCTTGTTGTGAGGCTTTGCTGGGGTGGCAGGCCAAGGCTAGAACCTGCCATCCCTCCTGGGCACCTCATGAGCAGCTGGGCACAGGGAGAGCCAGTAGCAGATATATATATATAAAAATATATATATATAATATAAAATATATATATATAAAAAAATATATATATATATAGGACCGGCCCAGGTATGCTGGTCCAGAGACTCTCACACACTGGGCAGAGCTGTTCCTTGCTCTCCCTGTGCACAGCCGTTCATGAGGCAGTCGGGAGGCATGGCGGGTTCTAGCCCTGGCCCACCACCTCGGCAGAGCCTCACAACAAGCCAGACCACCCCTCCTCACTCCGTGGGCGCCGCTATTTTCCACTTCTGGACTTCCCTCTCGTCAGAACTCCACCCAGCAGACCAGCCCATCACAGCCGGTCGCGGCTGCTTGCGGCCGCGCGGTTCATCAATAATTGCTTTATTTGGAGGTGTTTAAAAGAGTTTGCCTCCCGCTCGGCAAGCCTGGCAAGCTTCTCGTGTTGTATATGATATGCCAAATTCCAGTAACAATTATATTAGGTCATTCCCATGACCTAATATAATGGTTGAGGCTCTTTATGTTCCTGTAGCAAAGCCGATGCCCCTGGCTCTACTGGCATGAGACAGGACATATGGAGATATTACTGGTGCCCGCTCTAGCAAAGAGATGATCAACGGGAAGATCGTGATCGTGATCGATCGTGATATATATATAAATATAAAAAAAATATATATATATATATATATATATATACATTTTTTTGGCAAGGGTAAAACTGGAAACATTTGTAAACATGCTCTGTGGGGAAAATAACTTGCAACAAGCTGATTTGCATAGGTTCTGGCAGCAAGCTGTCCTGCTATTGTCAGTTTTTATACTTGCGGTGATCCCATTTCTGGGGAACTTTTTATAAACCCCTGAGAGGGGTTAGGAACTAGGACAGCAGTTAGAGCTTGTGCCTTGCGCTCACCCAACCCAGATTTGCTCCTTCCCCACGGCTTTCTCTGCACTGCCCGAGGCACTGAGCACAGAAGGGGTGAGTCATTAAGGCCCAGCCCTACAGGAAACGTGTCACAGCACCCCTGCATTAAAAAAGCAGTACTATAGGCCAAAAGAGCCCATGGGGATTCCAGGAGTATCCCTAAAACACACAACGCCTGTGGAAGAGGGACCTGGCCCCTGGTGGGGCAGTGGAGGAAGAGGATGTTGAGAACCATAAAGCGCTTCACCAGTCTCAGTCCCTGAGGGAGTCCAGTGTAGTGGACGTAAAAGCAGCAGGAGGAAGGGCCTGGGGCACTGACAGCTGCAAGGCTGCTAAGGACATGCGAGGTGGGTGTGGGGAGCGGTCTACCCGCACCTCCACTGGGACACTTGTAACCATGCTACCTAAATTATAATCATGAAAATACAAGGAAGGAGGGAGGGAGGGAGGGAGGGGCAGAAGGGAGGGAGGGAGGGAGGACAGAAGGGAGGGAGGGAGGGCAGAAGGGAAGGAGGAAGAGAGGGAGGGCAGAAGGGAGGGAGGGCAGAAGAGAGGGAGGGAGGGAGGGCAGAAGAGAGGGAGGGAGGGAGGGCAGAAGAGAGGGAGGGAGGGAGGGGCAGAAGAGAGGGAGGGAGGGAGGGAGGAGGGAGGAGGGAGGGAGGGAGGGAGGGAGGGAGGGAGGGAGGAGGAAGGAAGGAAGGAAGGAAGGAAGGAAGGAAGGAAGGAAGGAAGGAAGGAAGGAAGGAAGGAAGGAAGGAAGGAAGGAAGGAAGGAAGGAAGGAAGGAAGGAAGGAAGGAAGGAAGGAAGGAAGGAAGGAAGGAAGGAAGGAAGGAAGGAAGGAAGGAAGGAAGGAAGGAAGGAAGGAAGGAAGGAAGGAAGGAAGGAAGGAAGGAAGGAAGGACTCCCTGAAGCAGGAGGCCCTGAGCTCTGTTACGGAAGAACTTCCATGAGTGAGTTCAGCCAACGCTGAGACATCGGCAGGTGGAACAAGAGAGCTGAACCCAGAGGGCTTTTCTTTCTGCCAGTAGTGACAAGAAGGTCACTACTGGCCGGCCAGGGAAGGCTGCGATGAGGGTGTTAAGGAGGCAGCTGAGAGAAATTTTAAAATAGCAAGAAGGGGGATGGAGATAAAGCTCAGGGGTTCAGCACGTGCTTTGTATGCAGCCCGACCCTGGCTCAATCCTGGGCACCACATGGTCCCCCTCAGTATCATAGGGTACAGCCCTGGAGGTCTCTGAGCAGAGTGGGGTGCCCTGGGGCCCCGGACTCCACTGTGACAGTCCAGGTAACCCCCGGCACCACAGCAGCCTCACACTGAACTGCAACCAGATCGGTGGAGAATAGCCCTGGGGGAACCCCAGGATTTCCTGAGCGTGACGTGGAAGGCCTCCCCCAAACCACAGAAAGAACTGATCAGAAACAGAAATGAAGGACCCTGAATTTATCCCACTGCCAATCCCACAAAGGGTGTGGGTTTTCTAGAACAGGCAGAGCAGGTCCCCTGGGGTATAGGTTGGGAAGGCAGAACCCTTCTTAACGGATCCAGAATTGCAAGTTGATCTTCGGAGTAGCACAAATGCAGAAGGAGAAAAGGAAATACAAATCCTCTGTTTGCTTTCTCCTGTTCATGGCAGACTAACCATGTCTTCAAATCCATATTATCCCCATTGGCCTGTGCTGATTAAAACCATATTATTCCCATTAGCTGTGCTGTTGATTTCACTCATTGCTTTCTTCCCATATTTAATGAACTAGCATCAGAAATCATGCATTCCATCGCGACAAGACTTAACTCACGGTGCTCCAAACGAGTGGAAGGTCTTTTGTCCAGCAAAGCTCTGGTGTGTATTGGGAGAGGGGGGTAGTCTAGACCCTGGAGGTCTTAACAGAGGGATAACAGCAAAGTGGGGCCAACACCCCCTCCCCAATGCATGGATGTGTTTCATGGGACCGCAGGGACGGCCGGATGGCGAGAGGGGTTATATGCCAACCCCAGTGAGATCCCTATTCTGGGTGTTACATGTTCCTCCAAAAAAAAATCTGGAATTAGGCCCCATGCACTGCAGAGATGTCGAGAGGCTGTCTGGAGACCGTCTATGATCTGTCCATCTGTCTAGGTCCATCAGTGATGGAGAGAGGTGGCCATAGGGATACACATCTCATCAAATGGACTGAAGTCCCCGAGGGAAGGAGTTTTGTTCTGTTTCTATCTGTATGACAGCCACAATATCTGCACTCGGAGTGGACATTTAATATTTGTTGAATGAAAGACACCTTTACTATCAAGCCATAATAGTTCTCAATAACTCAGTGAAAACTGTGACCTTACAGTGTTAAAGCAAACCTAAGGGTGAATTAAAGGTCAGAGGAGACAGATAGAAAAAGCACCTGTGTCACCGGTGAATGAAATGAGGGGTTTGAAGACATAAGGAAGCCAGCATGGCACCAGCTTTAATCCCAGATATTACCAGCAGGGGGCACTATAGCCATATGTCCGACTGTGTAGCTACAGGCCTTTTTCTCATCCAGAATTTTTCCAACATATTGTCAGTCTCCAAACATGGGGGGTGGGGGGGACTTTCATAGAGCAGAAAAGGAAGATAATCAACAGCATCCACCATTGCTGTCAGTGTCTCTGGTGGGAAAAGGGGCTCCTGTGAGGTGCCGGGTGGCTGTTCTGGCATCTGTGACGACCATTATTTGATAGAGCTTTGGAACAAAATTAGCCCAGAAGAGGGTTTTTTTGCGTTCAATCATTAAAGCTGATATTTTGTTTCATGCTATTAGCTTGACAGAACCAATTGCCTGAATGCCTGGTGCCTCAGGGTCACACTCTGTCATTCCACTTTAGGACATTACAAGTGTGGTGGTCCCTGAAACAGTCTTGAGAACAGTTGCCTTCTTGGAATCCATCCCCGTTCACTGCATTTCCAACATACATTATAAAAAAAACAAACTTCTGCAATACCTCTCCCCTATCTGCCCCCAAAGCGATGGCCATCAGAAAGCAGCATTTCTCTCCAATGCCCACACTGCTCTCCTCTAGACAGCAATTCCATCTGACCTGCTGGGTCATGGCAGGCCACGAGCAGGGAGGGAGATTTACTTGAATATCTGCTGTTTCAGAAACTACTTCGAGATCCCAGTGACTTCAAACAGTAAACGCAAGCATTCACACATAGCTGCCGCTTAAGGGCATATGTTATTGGCATCTCACCAGCTCTGGTGGAAACGAGCACTTAGAAACCAACTCCTCATCTATGACTTCAGTTAGCTATTGAAGCCGAGAGTTCTCCAGTGTTGGGCTTTCCGAAGCAGCAGGGAACGTAAAGATGATTACAGAGACTCAGTCCTTCTCCTTCAAGAAGATTTGAGCTCACCTTTCCTCAGAGTTCTCCAGATGATCCATCCAAACCAAGCTTTGAGAACTGCTGGCTCACACCATAACACCAGGCTTCCTCAAACATAATGTAGAGATGTTAGTAGCACCTGCTGTTGCCATGATGACTCAGGGACTTGGGGTGTGGATCTAAGCCTGTAATCGCTCAAATACACCAGATATAATTAGCTCCTAGAGCTGTTGTTTTGTAAATTCTGCCAGTGTGACAGAAATTCACCCCACTGAGTATAAGATAATTGTCTTATCTACCTGATAGTCAAGGGACAAAAATCTCCATGGAGTTCAATCTTCTAAAAATTAAAATGAGAATATGAATCAATGAGATGCCGCAAATACGTTTGGGGGAGAAATGGGTTTTCTGTATCTTATATAGGTATAAATGTGTTTTACCACAATATTATTTAATCATCTTGTTACATGTTTTGTTCTGCTAACCCTGGTCTTTCCATATACCATAATGTGAAAGACTTTGCATTTATCTTTGCATGTGTCTAGGAGTTCACACTGACTAGGAGAATCGGCTTTCCTACACAACAGCTAACATGTTGAAAACCTATGGCTGTACTCTTGTTAAAATTAATGCTTTTGCAGCTTTTTTCTTAGCTCCATCTTTTGGGGACATTAATTTGCACTAAGTCAAGATTTTGATAAGCAGTATAGTTATATTAGAAATGTTTCAGCTTTAAAAAATGAACATGGGGCTGGAGGGATAGCTCAGCGGGAGGGGGCGTTTGCCTTGCACACAGCCGACCCTGGTTGAGTCCCTGGCATCCCATATGATCCCCCAAGCACTGCCAGGAGTAATTTTTAAGTGCAGAGCCAGGAGGAAGTCCAGAGCATCACTGAGTATCACTGTATCACTGTATCACTGTCTTCCCGTTCATCGTCGATTTGCTCGAGCGGGCACCAGTAACATCTCCATATGACCTGTCTCATGCAAGTAGAGCCCAAGGGTACCTGCTTGCTCCAGGAACATAAGGAGCCTCAAACCATTCCATCAGGTCATGGGAATGAGATCTATAATTGTTACTGGTATCTGGCATATCAAATACGACACGGGTAGCTTGCCAGGCTCTACCGTGGGGGTAGCATACTCTTGTAGTCATCTCAAAATCCAGCATTTATTGATTAACTGTGCGGC
This sequence comes from Cryptotis parvus, assembly GCA_021461705.1. Classification (NCBI taxonomy): domain Eukaryota; kingdom Metazoa; phylum Chordata; class Mammalia; order Eulipotyphla; family Soricidae; genus Cryptotis; species Cryptotis parvus. The sequence goes on along the minus strand of JAJIBD010008495.1, from coordinate 79,633 downwards.
CGCTTGGCCACGTGAGCCTGGCTGTGATAGGCCAGTCTGCTGGGTGGAGTTCTGATGAGAGGGAAGTCAGGATGTGGAAAACGGAGGTCCTCATGGAGTGGGGGGGGGGTCGTCTGGCTTGTTGCAAGGCTCTGCTGGGGTGGCGGGCCAGGGCTAGAACACGCCATCTCTCCTGGGCACCTCATGAGTGACTGGGCACAGGAAGAGCAAGTAGCAGCTCTGCCCCATGTCTCTGAGTATCACCAAAAAGAAAATACAAACAAATGAGATAGTAAAAGGGCCAAACACTGGTCTTGCATACAACTGGCCCCTGTCCTGTCCCAGGCACTTGCATATGGTTCCTTCAGCACCATCATGAGTAATGTGAGCAGAGCCAGGAGTAAGTCCTGAGCACCACAGGCATGAGCCAAAAGCAAAAAATAAGGGGCCGGGGGAGAGATGCATTTTTTATATCGAGGCTCGCCTGCCTCTTTCATGCTTATTTGGGCTGTTGCATGCCTACAAATTTTAGTTAAGAAATAAATTATAAATAAATTAAAAATTTCAAAAAGCAAAAGTCACCACATGAGACAGTAAGAGAAAAGCACAATTATTCTAAAGTGTAAGTAAAAGGTTTAGCTGGTCAGTCCTCTGTACTTCATTGCTGTAGTCCTAAAAAGTATCAAAGAATTATATGATATCGTTTTTAGAGTTTGGATTTGATGGCTCTCTAATTTTTTTACATCACATACAGCCCACAAATGAACTCGCCCTCAAAAACACCCTTGAGGTTTGAACTGCCTTTCAAATTTTAAACTAGACATTTGGGGCCACTCAACTTTGACCCCAGCTGTCTGGACTCATGTTTTCTGAGTAATTAGCAAGAAAAATGAGTGTTTCTTTCATCTTTCCCAGTAGTGTTCTAACACTCTGTTGCCTGCAGATGTGGCTAACGTTAGAAGACGCATGTTCAGTCGCTTCATGCTGTGGTTAAGCCTCAAGTGTCCTCACTTGATGGCTATGACGCAGGAACACACACGCCACAAGCGGTCTCGAGCAGCACAGCAATGCTGAGCTCGGAAATACAATTTCTCCATTACTTGCATCAATCTAAGGGAGACTCAAAAATCTCAAGTCAAACTTACTCCTGCAAACTCCCCCTCCGCCCTCAGAGCTGGGGGGCAATGCTTACATTTTTCAAGGGAATTTGCTTTCCTTTAATAGACCTTCTCTCTCCTAGAACACTGGGAAATGGTGCTAATCTACACACATTCATTCTTTCTTTCATTCTAAGGCTACAGAATAATTTCCCTAATATAATACTGTGCCCGTGCTTAGACAATTTTGAGGTTTCCTTGGTACTTTTAGAATAACCCCTAAACCTTCTGATTAGCCAAGTTCTCTAAAATTTGGCCCTGGTATTTCTCTCTAATGCTTTTCTATTTTTACAAACTTTACTCATTTTACCCCCAAAATATACACATTTGCTTTGAGAAGTACAGGACAGAAATCTAGGACGTAATGAAGCATGGTGAGCCAAGACACCCCGAATCGAAGCACGATACTTTCTGACTAGAAATGAATGTTATCGGGGGCTGGCGCTATCGCACAGCAGGTAGAGCATTTGCCTGCATGAGGCAGACCGGGGTTCAATCCCCCGGCATCCCATAGGGTTCCCCAAGCACTGACAGGAGTAATTACTGAGTGCAGAGTAAGGAGTAACCCCTGAGCATGGCAGGGTGTGACCCCAAAAGCAAAAAATGCAAAGAGAAAAATGAATGTTATCAAGTTGCCAAACCCACAAGCAGCACTGCACACACACACACACACACACACACACACACAGAGTCAATGCCACAATGCATTTGTAGCAGTTCAAAACAGGGGCCTGACTAGACAGGACTCCAGGTCAAGCCCCATGTTATTGTACACACACGACCATTGTATTAATATCCTGGACCCTGAAATGTTTTCAAGATAGAGATTCCACATTTCTCTTCTCGACCCGGAGCATTCCCCAGGACCTTTTGGAAGATACAGAACAAAGAAGGTCCCAGTGAGCCTTCAGAAATTAACACGCCAAGGATTTATAGTCTCCATGTACTTACAGACACACGTTGGGACCTGGGTGACATTATTTCAAAATAAAATATTCACCTCCAAGGGATCAAATGTAATGATTCAATGGAAATGTCTCTCATTTTATTATGAAACTCATTAAATATTTAGAATGCTGATAAATAAATAAAATGAATATAGTAAAATGCAGGGGAGGTTTTCCTACGGATATTTTTAAATAACATAGTGTAGATTTATGTAATTGCTACTACAAAGTCAACATATTTTAATCATGAAAATACAGAGTATTTTGGTCTACATGAAATAAATAGTAACAAGAAAATAAATATTTTACTCTTTCACTGAGATTCAACAAAGCAACAATAAAAAATTATAAATAAATAAACCTCCAAGACTAGGATGAGTGGAAATGATAGTAATTAATTTCATAGACTAGAGAGTTAATGGTAAAATGATAAATGATTGAGAAAGAGAGGAGGAGGAGGAGGGAAAAGAAGAGAAGGTGGGAACCTTACTCCCATGTCAGCAATGGGGAAAATTAAAAACTAAATCAGTATATTCAGAGAAAAAGAGAAAAATCTTGTACTGTTTGAAAGAAGTACTCAGGAAAATTCTCTTAAAAATTAGAAGTTTGATTACCAAGATTGCAAAAATTCAGTTCTCTGTATGTAAATTTGGGGAGGATTTTCTGAAAATGAAAGAAATTATAATAGATATATTTAAAAGATAAGAAAATATTTTACAACCCAGCAACAGTCTAGTGAAAGAGACGACAGAGAGTTCCAGAAAGAACGGCATCCTTATTAGCTTCAAAAAGCAAGAACATCGAGCAAAGAACCAGTAGAAACAAATAGCCCGGGTCTCCAGACCTACTAACGTCCAGACCTTGAATTGGTTGCCTGCATCTCTGAATGTCAGCATGATTTGGATAGAATATTCTAGCAGGCTCCAATAAGCTAGAGAAGAAAAAAGGACATAGACAAAGGCTTAGAAATCAGAATAATCATCTTTTCAAAAGGCAACACAAGAGCTAGAAGCCAATGTCCCACCATTATGAGACATGATCATCTCTAGTGACAGAGTCTGTCCAGTCTAACATCTAGTCCAGTGCAAGCGGGCCAAGGTTATGCCCATCGATCCCTGTCAGGATACCCTTGGCACAGAGGCACCAGGGTAGGGCACCTCCCTTGCACAGTGCTGACTCTGGCTCCATCCTGGAGCCCCATAGAGTCTTCTGGGTCTACCAGGAAAGATCTCTGAGTGCAGAACCAGGAGTAAGTTCTGAGAACCACCAGGTGTGGCAACACCCTCCAACCCCCAAAAGAAAGGTGGGGCAGAGAATAGAGAATAAAGGTCCAGCAGCAGAGCTGCTGTCTTCAAGGACATCCCCAGGGGTGCAGTGGGGAGATTGCTCAAAAGGGGCTGTGCAGTGCAGGAGGTCTCCGGCTTGATCTCTGGCATTATGTGAGGCCCTAGGACTGAACTCTGCACCCCTGGAACCTGGGAAGGCCACTGTTTAAACTAAAGGCAGGGTATGCCCAGATAACTCACTAGGAGCTTCCAAGGTGGCATGAAGGCAACCAAGCTAAAATGGAGCTCAAAAGAAGATCCTGAAAGAGTCGTTCAAACAGGAAATTTTAGATAACATAAGCTATGACTCAATTCCTAGAGAATAGTATTAGATGACTAGTAGGGAATTTGCAGGGAGAAATGTTTAGAAAGATAAGCAAAAAAATAAATAAATAAACCCAGATTTGACCTCTAATAGTTCCTGGAAAACCAAACTGTGGCAAAGGTAAAAGAAATGGTGTTTGATGCAGCTATTATAATAATTTTTTATACATGTAATGATAAAATTCAAAGCACCAAGCGTGATAAAAACCATAGCACTAAATGAGTCCGTGAGTATAGTTTGTGACTGCCGGAGGGTGGAAGCACAATAACTTGGCAATAAACACATCAACATCAGCACTACTGTAACCAAGTGACCTAAACTACATTCACAAAAAACATTATGAGTGTTCTTAAAGGAAGCGCTGAAGAGACTCCAAAGACCATGTCCTGCCCTACAGCATGGAGTCAAGGAGGAGAATCAGAGAAACTGAGCAGGTGACATGAAAAAAGCTAAGACCTGATTACGCTGAACTGATGACAATTTCCAAGGGCAGGGTCCGTTCAAGAAGATCAGCTCTGGCTTTCCACAAACCAAATGTCCACATACCTTCCGTTACGGGCATGCACAATGGTGGTCAAAACAAAAGCTGAAGCTTGCAAAAAGACAAAACATGGCAACTGGTCCCCAGAACAGATTTCAGAATAATTCTCTTAGGAGCTAGTCACCACTGCTGAGGGCATCTTGGGGAAGCCTTGCCCTCATTCTTTCCGCCCTAAGCTGGTCAATGTTTTATGGGCCACCGCCTCGAGAGACACATAATCATGGTAATCGAATGGCCCCATGTGTCAGTCTGGTAGTGTTACCTTTGTTTCCAACACTCTTCCCAGGTGCTGGGACTGACGACCTTGGGAAACTGACCTCCCGCACATGAGTGGGGATGGCAATCAATGATGGAGCTGACATGAAAACAGCTTCATAAGGAAGACGCTGACTTCCTACTCCACACCACAAATACTCTCATGATCCCCAATCTCCCTTCCACCCCCTGGGCCTGTGCTTGGACAATGGTGACATGAGAGGCAGACTCTGTCCCGCTCCCAGGCACACGTCTCCACTCCTCTCCTCTTTGTCGGAGTCTCTGGAGTTCCATAGGAGGCTTTTCCTGGGAATATTTTATATGTCACAAAAGCTTGCATAAATATTCACATGTACCAGCCAAATACATGTGAGCATGCATGCTAGATAGATTCTAGATTACATTCAAACCTCTGTTCATAGAAATATCTGACATGAAACTCATGAGCTTTCTAAGTTAATTCCCCAGGCACTACAAGTATTTGTATAGGTGGTTTATAACAATCCAACTTTCTCCATTATCACTGTATCACTGTCTTCCCGTTCATCATCGATTTACTCGAGCGGGCCCCAGTGACATCTCCATATGTCCTGCCTCATGCTAGTAGAGCCCAAGGGCATCTGCTTGCTCCAGGAACATAAAGAGCCTCAATCCATTCCGGAATGAGGTCTATAATTGTTACTGGTATTTGGCATATCAAATACAACACGGGTAGCTTGCCAGGCTCTGCCGTGCAGGTAGCATACTCTTGTAGTCATCTCTAAGTCAAGCATTTATTGATGAACCACACGGCTGCAAGTGGCCGCGTGAGCCGGGCTGTGATAGACTGGTCTGCTGGGTGGAGTTCTGACGAGAGAGAAGTCCAGATGTGGAAAATGGAGGCCCTCATGGAGTGGGGGGGTCATCTGGCTTGTTGCAAGACTCTGCTGGGGTGGCAGGCCAGGGCTAGAACCCGCCATCCCTCCTGGTCACCTCATGAGTGACTGGGCACAGGGAGAGCCAGTAGCAGCTCTGCCCCATGTCTGTAAGTCTCTGGACAGGCATACCTGAGCCGGATTTAAAAAAAAGACTGCTGCAGGGTGGAACTCGATGAGCCGGGCTGTGATAGGCTGGTCTGCTGGGTGGAGTTCTGATGAGAGAAGAAGTCCGGATGTGGAAAATGGAGGCCCTCATGGAGTGGGGAGTCGTTTGGCTTGTTGCAAGGCTCTGCTGGGGTGGCAGTCCAGGGCTAGAACCGCCATCCCTCCTGGTCGCCTCATGAGTGACTGGGCACAGGGAGAGCCAGTAGCAGCTCTGCCCCATGTCTGTGAGTCTCTTCTCCATTATATATGATTAAATATATGCACATCCATTGAAATATATGTATAAAAATTAAAACATTAGCTCATTTCAAAGATGTGATGTCAACAATCTACCTGATTTAAAATACCTAATTAACTCAGGGCTCACTCAACAGGAACAATGCATCATTGGTGTAAAACGGTAAATGGTCCTTATATGAGATTTTTAAAAAAGGAAAACAAGAATTGCTAACAATGCACGATCATGAGGAAAATCATATCTCTTCCTTAGAACCCTCAGTAACTATAATGTTTCAGTGTTCACAAAAGCACCTTCCATAGAACATGCAGTAATACTATCAGAGAACATAAAACAGTTAAAAACTAATATCAAACTGCTCCATGTTTTATTTTAAGCAGCTCAAGTTTAAGTTCATTATATTCAACAGAGCAATAATATCTTCATTGTAATATTTATGGTTTTATTTATGCTTATTTTATACTAAATTTACATAAACTAGTAAAATTCAGGGGGTATTCTGAAATGATGGTCACCCTAGGAAAGAAATGTGCTCTGTTGAAACGGTCTGTGCGAAATCTGGGATATTATTAGAGAAATACCTTCATGCCCCCCACCTACTGATATTTCAATATCAGCTAAATAAAGACAACACTTCATCCCTTTCTGTATGAAGTAATGCATAAAAATATAAGCAGCTGGCATCAGGCAAATATTAAATTAAGCAGTTGACACGGTCACCTTAAAAGTTCTGGGTGCAGTTAAAAAGGCAAAGCACAATTTTTGGGCCAAGTAATTGCACCCAGATGCAGGTAGAAATGCTAAAAAGCATAGCCAGGAGTTTTATAGAAGGAAAACAGGAAGATGACGTAAGTGTAAAGAAAAGAATAGATGTGTGCTAATAGGCTTACACTATTCTCGGCTATACACAATTGGTTACTGATTCTCTGCTTCCTCTGACCTTAGGCGAAAACTTCAAAATCACCCATTTCAAACAACTATTTGCTTGGTAGATTCTTTTTTAGAAATAAAGTAGTTTTATTTAGAAAAGTGTAAGGAAAGTCAGAAAAAAAGCATGAAAGCAAAGAAAGAGGGGGAAAGAGAGAGAGGCAGAGAAAGAGAGAGAGATTGAGAGAGAGATTGAGAGAGAGAAAGGCAGAAAGAGAGATTGAGAGATTGAGAGAAAGAGGCAAGTGGGAAGCAGAGAATACTGTTTGGTATTCTTAAAACAACAGTTGTGGCCAAGGTCTTTGGCCCATTTTTAACAAAAAATATTATTCAATTTTTATCTAATAGCTTTTTCAATTCTGCCCTTTTTGGGGAGAGTCACACCAGGGATGCTTACTCCTGACTTTACAACTCAAGGATCACTTTGAGCAGAGCTCAGGGGACCATATATGGTGACAGGGAGAGAAGAGGGGTTGGCCAATCGCAAGGCAAGTGTCCTACCCACTGAACTATCACTACGCCCCTCAATCCCATTTAGAACACAGCAACTTTCACAGATGGCTTTTTGTTTCTTCACCTTTTGAGCCACTGACTGCAATGCTGAGGGGCTACTCCTAGCTTTGAGTAATTCTGCACTCAGGAATTAATCCTGGCAGTGCTCAAGAGAACATATGGGATGCCAGCAATCAAACCTGGGTCTGCCACGTGCAAGGCAAATGCTCAACCTGTTGTACTATTGCTCTAGCCCCCAGATGACAACTTTTTTACAAAGCAAAAGAAATATTAGCTACAATAAAATATCTACTCTGATACCTTAAGTTTTGGCATCTCTAAGTCACCACCGCCAACCTGAGAGGCAGAACAGATGATTTCTTCACTTATGTATTTCCCTCTGAGGAACCAAAGAGATTGAACGGTAAATTGGGAACTTGCCTTGCATGCAGCCGACCCGGGTTCAATCCCCAACACCCCAAATGGTCTCCTGAGTCTTACCAGGAGTGATCCCTGAGCATAGAGCCAGAAATAAGCTCTGAGTACAGCTGGGTATGACCCCTTAAGCCAAAGCAAACAACGTAACATTTCCTGCTGAAGCTGGTCATCAGTGAATTCTCCTTCCCCACTGTCTCCTGAAACTGAAACCCTATGGCAAGACCCTAAATGCCAGGTTGGGGTAGGTCAGGACAACATTCTCTTTCTCCTGAAGTCAGATCAAGCCCATCTCAGCCTGGGAAACCACCGCTCCCGAAAACCTGGTGGCAGAGATTATGCCTCCTGGCATAAAGATCAGGTGACCATAAGGGATGCCAGCAATCAAACCTGGGTCAGTCCCATGCAAGGCACATGCCCAACTTGGGAGTTGCCAGACATTGGCAGGATCTCAGTGTCCGTGGCATGCACAAGCTCTTTGACACGCTATCAGCCCTTATCTGCCCCAGAACATCCTCAGAAGACTGCCACACCTAGGAGGACAGCTCTGGTGGTAGAACGCATGTCTAACAGATGCAAAGCCCTCACACTGATCTACACTGCATGGCCCCCCAGCGTCGGGAGTATCACCGGGGCCCTGGCACAGTCAGGTATGTTGAGTATGTTTCCGTCACCCCAGCACTACTAGCCTTAGTACTGCATGCCCTGGCCAGACTCTGAATTGAAATGCTTCCAAATGTGGCCCCATTCCATAAAATATAGGAGTGGGTCAAAGCAGAAAAGGGGAGAAAGAGAGGGAGGGAGGGAGAGAGAGAGAGAGAGAGAGAGAGAGAGAGAGAGAGAGAGGGAAAGTGACTGACATAGAGGCAGGCTGTGGGTGAGGGAAGAGGGGTGGGAAAGCGGGGACACTGGTGGTGGGAAATGTGCACTGATGGAGGGATGGGTGCTGGAGCACCCACCATGAGCTGAAAACCAATCATGAACAGTTCTGCAATGGTCAATCTCATGCAATTAAATTTTAAAAAATCAGATGGTCTGGACATGTAATGCGATTTGGAGATGACCACTGGACTAGAGCCATTACTGACTGGATCTCATGGGTCATCAAAAGATCACGTGGCCGCCAACCTACAAGATAGTCAGACTTCTTCATCAAGACCATGAACGAACGGTTTGAGGCTCTTTGTATTCCTGAAGCAACCAGATGCCATTGGGCTACACTGGAATGTGATAGGGTCAGATGGAAATGTTATTGGTGCCCGCTCGAGCAAATCGATGAATAACGGGAGTCAAGTGATCAAGTGATAGGAAAAGAAAAAAGGATCCCGAGGCTGGAGCCAGCGCCCCACATGCAGGAAGCCCGGGTTTGTCCTGGGGCGCCTGATCTCCTGAGTACTGCTGGATGTGTTCTCGCCCTCAGAAACCATTACTCGAAGGAAGGGAACTTAGCGATGTGCAAGAAAGGGAGAAAAATGAAAATGATCATATTAGTAGAAGGGAAACGGTGTCAGAGACCTACTGCAAAGCTAGATCGGCACATTATTTAGCAAACCCAAACTAAATACCACGATTTTTTGTTCACAATTTTAGGATAGTATTAACATTTTCCCTTGTATGACATTGTTTTCCAAATTAACTGCAAATAAATTTGTTTCAAATATGAGGTTCTTCTAATTCACTAAGTATTATTAGTTCTTAAAGAGTTTAATCATTGTTTCTTCTATGATTTTATTTATGTAACTATTTGTAGTTGAATCACTGGAGCTATAATTTTTTTGTTCTTAGTTTTCCCACAGAGCTTAATTCTAATGAATTAATCACTTCTTGACTGTAAATAATTCAGGGAGAATATGTCATAATATTCTGTGATGTGAAATTCTGTGATTTATTTAGTTGCACATTGTTGAATTTATGGAATCAGTACTAAGTTTATAGAAAATTATGTCAAATCTAATCATCAGTTTTTTTTCCCCCAAACATTTCCCAGAACTCTCAACACATTTTTTTTTGTCATTACCAAACCCTTCTATAGAGTTTTATAGATTTCTTACCAAGATATGTCACCATGTGTCAGCAAAAATGCCAAAACCCAAAACAGATGTCAAGGGCTTTGGCTCTATGTCCTAAATGACTGTCAATGTCCTTTGAGTAATGGGGGACTTTCAATTAAATCTGTATAATGGGGACAGCCACTTTTGGGGTCATCTCTCATCTCCACTGCAGATGCCTATAAAGCTTTCTGAGCTAGGAATCTTTCTCGGTGAAGACGAATAAAAACTTGACGCCCCGCCCCACATTCCCGCACATCAAGATGACTCCAGTTTGTGGCATTTTTTTTCTTTTTGGATCACACCCGGCGATGCTCAGGGATTATCCCTGGCTCTACACTCAGGAATTACTCCTGGCGGTGCTTGGGGGGACCATATGGGATGCCAGGGATCGAACCCGGGCCAGCATAGGCCGGCAACATGCAAGACAAACACCTTACCTGCTGGGCTATGGCTCCGGCTCCAGTTTTTGGCATTTTCTAACAAATGATAATTCATAAGCAGCATGGGAGATATGACTCCTACACACAAAAGGACTCTCTCTGTTTAAACACTGCTGTCCTGCAGTAAAACATGGGGAAGTTTAGGTGAAGTCACCAACAGGGTATAAAATATCATTATTTTAAGCTTTTAGTGAATGTATTATAATGAACAGAGTTCTTGAACTTGATTTCAAAACTAAAAACGATCATCCAGTAAGGGTGAGAAATTCATACCAAATCTCGGCTGCATTGAACCTTAGGCTGACGAAGTCAAAGCGACTGTGAGCTTTATAAACAGTCCTCTAGAATCATGTTCCTCACAGAGCATTGCTTTCCTAGGAATGCAAATTGAGAAAAGACATAATCATATGGGGTGATTATTTGGACTAGAGATAAGTGCAGATTCAGAACTATCAGCTCTACTAATGAGAAAAGAAATACTCAGCGTCAACTTAAAACTTACTGAGAAGTAACTGGAAACGGGATGCTATTCTGTAAGGCGCGCAGTGTGGTGACCTGACATGGGTACACGGGACAGAGGATTGTCAGGTCAGGTTCACGATATCGATCATTACACACAGGTAACTCTGTGTGCACGACACGCAATAAAACAACTTACAAACCAAAAAAGAAAGGTGATTACTTTGTAATAGCTACATATTCATTAGACTAAGACTTAAAGGATACTCGCATTCTGAGAAATGAAAATATATTTTCAGTAAAAGCCAGCATTTTCTAACTTAAATGATAATTCATAAAGAGCTTTGTTTGAGCACAAACTTGACTCTTACCACTATTAACCACTACATTAAGTCAGGGAATGACAAAGTAAACATCATATTTACTAGCCGGTAAGCTATAATAATTACTATAATGGGCTGTTCTCTAGGACTTTGCTATAACTTACTACTGTATCTTTGATTTAGAAAAGTCCTTTAATTCCATTTGTACTTCTATTCTTCTAAATGAAACACTATGTATAAAACAATGTATCTCGAAAGAAGTCCCTGCAATTCTCTGCTACAAGAACTAAGGCTGAGACAGCCACTGTCTAGCAAGACCCCCTCCGCTAGACACTGAACCCAGTGACCTGAGAAATCTGAGGGAACTGGCTGAAATGGCACCACTTAAAAACCAGCATGTGATGCCAGGGAGGGAGCTCAGAGAGCTGCCACCTACGCTTTGAATGCAGGTGGCCTGAGTTCAAACCCTGGCATCACAAGGACTTCCAAGCAATCACCAAGAGAGACCCTCAACCACCAAACTCAGATGTCCAAAGAGTTATAAACACTGTACTCAATTTCAGGTAAAAAAAAAACCTTCTGGTACTTTCCAAAACTGGTGATGCAGGATGAAGATAGTTTGGAATCCCAAAAAGTGTGAAAAGTCTAAGAGACCAGAAAACATTTGAACCAGCATGGAGGGGCTGAGAAATTCTCCCTTCTACACTCCTGGCTTTTAAAATCATCTCCATGTGCAGAAACTCCAACATCTGACTGAGAATTAAAACTAGGAGCACTTGTGAATTTGTGTGCGGAGGGCCAGTGAGAAAGAAGGGTTGTGATGCTAAGTCACATCTTAGTTGGGAACATGCACATACTCCTTGAAAAACGTCATCTCCGCTCTCCTGGCTGTAATGCAGATCCTATTTTGAGCCAGTGCTTAGGCAGTAAAGAAGGTGCTTTCTGTCTCAATCACAAGCCAGGGGAAGCTTTCTGGCTGCAGGAGAGAGTTGGCTTTCCCTAACAAGGGATGGCATTTTAAACATTGGCTTTTATAATCATTTGCAAACTTCTATGTGTTGTGTGCCCATTTCATTATTCAGAGATCCAGACATTACTGCACTTTCTTCCAAATTTCTAAGAGGGAGTGAGAGAACTATCACTAAGGGAAAAAAATAACGTGACTCTGACACTTTGAAATGTATTCTTTAAATCACAGTCTAGGTAACACGGTCACAGAGTGCTAGCACGCACGGTACTGATTCATGCCTTCACCGAGGTCTTTTTCAATTGGTCTGTGCTCTCAGAAAGGAGCATTTACTAAATGACAAGCAGTTTACGTAAGAGTCCACATTGATAGTAAGTATTTTTGCCCCAGGAGAGAGGGTGCAAGGGCAACACTTGGGCTACCCTGCGTTATTCCTGGAGTCTCCAGGCAGAAGATGCTAGCAGCTTCCTCACTGTAGAAGAAACAGCAACTCGTGGGACTCTCAGAGGAGAGAACGCTGGAGAGAGGAAAATCACATTTCAAGAATTGAATTTCCCTTTCACTGAACTTAACACCTTCATGTTTTACAGCCCTGTGAACACAGCAGTTACTCAAGGCAGACTGGACCAGTGCCTCCAATGCACCAAAGACCAAACCCAGCTCTGGTGGGAAACCAAAATTGAACTTTCTAATCACCTTCTCTTATTTTTGGAAAGAAAGACTTTGTCAGGAGAAAGTTTGCTTAGAAAGAGTGAAGTGTTCCATCACAAAACAAAGGGTTTCACTTTACCCCAAGTCTCCCGTGCAGCAGGCACCTAGCTGAGAACTCATACATACACACACGCCACTTAATGTCCACACCAGGGGGACCGAGAGATAGTACAGTGGGAAGGGCAAGAAGCTGACCAGGGTTCCATCCCTGGTATCCCACATGGTCCCCCGAGCCTGCCAAGCGTGATTCCTGAGAGCAGAGTCAGGAGTTACTCCTGAGTATGTCTGGATGTGAGCCAAAAAAACCCTACCAATCACTTCACTTGTCTTCCCGTTGATCATCGATTTGCTCGAGCGGGCACCAGTTGCATCTCCATACGTCCTGTCACATGCTAGTGTAGCCTAAGGGCATCTGCTCGCTCCAGGAACATAAAGAGCCTCAAACTATTCCATCAGGTCATGGGAATAGGGTCTATAATTGTTACTGGTATTTGGCATATCAAATACGACACGGGTAGCTTGCCAGGCTCTGCCGGCGGGTGGGATACTCTTGCAGTCACCTCTAATCTTGAGCATTTATTAATGAATTGTGTGGCCGCAAAGCGGTATGAGTCAAAATACAAAATATAATAAATTCTTCACAAAAAAACTAACAAGTCATAATCTAGTTTATACAAAGACTAAAATGGTATGTTTGAAAGTCTATGTTTCCATATGGTGGGGATTATAATAATAACCTCCACCACCAACATGGGGGAGCATGAAGCTAGCTCTGATTTACTTACTTGTATTATTTATTATTTATTGAGGTGGCATACTGGGAGATGACTTCTGGCTCTCAACTCACTAGACACTTTCAGTGGCCACTGCTCAGGGGACCATCTGCAATGCCAGGATTAAACCAGGGTCTGTCATTCCAGGTCACTGCCTTAATCCCTGCAGTATCTCTCTGGCCCCAGAGCTACATTTCCCAGCTGGGAAAACAAGAGCGGACACGCACTTTGGACTTGTCTGGATTGATTCCAGGTGTTGGGATTTATTCTCACACTACACCACCTCTCTGCCAGGAAACAGCCTCGATCCCCTTGGAGTGAACAAAATCAAAAGGATTCATTGTGTTACTTTTTATGAGCAAAATAACCTGAACTTAATAGAAAATCAGAGAAGTGTGTGGATCGTATTAACTTCTTTCAACATCAACATGTTCCCAAAAAGGCTTTTAACACTTCCAGAGTTGATAAAATGAATAAACAATTCGGGCGTTTCAAAAGTGGCATTCAAAGGAAAATGATTTCTCCTCCTTTTCGAAAATTTGCTTCTTAAATATGTTAAAGATGTATTACAGTATTTTCCCTTTGAGCTCATAATAATTCTGTTGTTTAGGGCAGTGTTATTGAAACCTTCAGGCCTCTGCTTCAAGATTTCCTTGCTAAACTTCCTATTAACCTTTCCTACCAATCCCAGCCAACTCCCCCCAACGTTTCCTCTGCACGTTCCTTCAGGCAAGAGACTAGAGATTTTCCTATCAGAGTTGAATCACCTCACACAATGTCTACATTTTAAATTCACTGTGGCCCTTCACAGCTTGCTATTATTTACACCTCAATCTTTCCTTGTTGCAAACGTTCACACTCACAGACTGTGCAAGTATGTCCAACCTCCACTGGTCTCCACCAACTTCTGGGTGTGCACCTCCTCTCCTGAGCCCTTCCTCACCTAAGCCTTGGAGAAGCTCTTTGTTCTGCTTTTTGATTTGCACCAGCCTCTCTTTCTCTGGGCTCTCTGTCATAATCCACCCCCACCCCCATGCCCAAAGGCATCAACATAGTCTGATAATACAAAACACAAAAGCAAAATCAAATCCTAGTGCTCAGATATGTCCAAATCCATATTACATGCTAGATTTTCAAGTTGAAGGTGTGACTGTTTTCATTTAACTGCCATCTTTTCTTTGCTTCTATCCACCAGCTGCAAACCAGTATGTGACAGGGCTTCCGCTAGCTGACAGTGGGTCCTCCAAGGAAGACATAAAAGTTAAACACAAGAGGGAGGGGAAGGGAATGGCAGCAACTTAATCTTTTAATAATTAAAAATCTTTTAATTTCATAAATCACAGGAGTCTGTGTCAGAGACCATGGAGCTGCTCATTGGGAAGTGAGTGACCCCTTTGCTCTGCTGTGCCTCTAGCCCGTTTCCTTCTCTGATGAGCTGGGAGGGGTCACGCCTCATTGAGCTCTTTCTCTATCCTCACCTTCAGTTTCAGCGCACGACTTATGCTTGCTTTAATTATTTGTCTGGAAATCTGAGATCAACCTTGACGGTGCTAGTAGAGCCACAGAAGACCAAAAGGCACTAAAGGAATGTTGGACACACGGAAGCACAGCATCTCCTGTAGCCACGGCCTCTGTTACAGAAAAGCAATTACTCAGCACCCTGAACTCTCTCTCCCCAACTAAATGAAAGGAAAGCATCCCAAAATTGCACCTGAGGCTGCTACCATTTCCCTGCGATCATTCTAGCACCCCACTTTGGTAAAATCCTTTTTAAAAATTACTCTCTGCAAAGCATTTTACAAAACCATGGGCTGTAGGTTGCCATGAATAGACCTATGTTCCCACTGTAGGGTTAAGAGTAGATTAGAGGGCCGGAGGAATAGCCCAGCAGATAGGGCGTTTGGCCTTTGCTGCCGGCCCATGCCAGCCCGGGTTGGATCCCTGGCATCCCATATGGTCCCCCGAGCACCACCAGGAGTGATTCCTGAGTACAGAGCCAGGAGAAACCCCTGAGCATCACGGGTGTGACCCTCCCAAAAAAAAGAGTAGATTAGAATTTCTCCCTTCCTCCAACTTTCAGTTTGTCATGTCGTGTTCATTTCCCTCCCCAGCGCATCCATTTCATCATTATACAGGACGAGCCACTCCAAGGCTGCCATTTTCCGGCCTCGTAAATACAACCAGGCTCTAAATACAACCAGGCCCGTCTCTTCACTGATGGTCGTGGAACTGCCATATTCAGAGAAAGATGGAGGAAGTGTCAGCGGCTTAAACTAGAACAAGAGGAAAGTTCGCTCAGTTCACTAGTATTGCCTTTGCCACCATAACTGCTGATGGCACCTAGTCAAATGCTGGGCTCATCTGGGAGATGCCCTTTCTTCACTGGGTACCACGTATTCTTCTTTTTGTGACAAACTTACAATCCCTTCCCAGACCCCAGGCCCCAGGCCCCCCACTGACCAGAGCTGTTCACTGCAGCTCTGTGGCCTGGCCTGTGAATGGCTCCCAGCCTCTTCTCGTGGCCCTCCTGTGCCCTCCCATCCAGCGCCCTCTCTGTGCTGATATCTCCCACGTGATCATACATCACAACAAATGCCTCCAGCCTAGATTTCTGGCCTATCTCTACATTCGCCCGTTTGACTTCTGTGCTAAGAAAGCTATGGAAGACCTGGCCAACCACCGTGTCTAAACTGCGCTCTTCCAGCCCTGACATGTTCCTCTTCCACAGGGACACCCCAGCAGGCCACTCTCAAAAGTGGCGACTCTGGTGTGTGTATTGCCTTTCTCTGTTCTCAGGCATGCTTTTTCCCAATATTTTTTTAACTTATTGTGTAATAAAATTGCTTATTACATTTACTGTCCATAGTTTGTATCCACTGCTGGTAAGTCTCATGGGGATTTCTGTTTAACAGTTCAGCTTTGCTGCATAAAAGTTAAACTGCCCCTAAGGGTCTATGTGAGTGACTGTGATAGAGCCTACTCATATATTTGACTGGAAATTTATGAAAACCTTAATATACAGTTGGTACAGATACCATGAAAATGTCACTTTCTGAAATAGAAAAGAAGTAAGCATTTTTTCTTAAATATATATGTATCTTCTATGTTCATTTTCTATTCCACGCAGAAAATAACAGCAGAAACTTCTGAAAAATTTAAAGCTGTCATTAGAATCATTCTTGAAAACTTGCATAGGAAGACAAGTCATCCACACCTTCCAGAACATTCATCCATTTAAAATGTATAATTTAGTATTTTCATGATATTGAGAGAGATACTCAAGCACCACCAAAATCTAATTTTAGAACAATTTAGAATTGTTTTTAGAACAATTTCATCCCTCGTTCCCCCAGTGCTACTCCAGGAGCTAGTAATGTAGATTCTTTCCCTAGAGTTGTGGGGAAATGGAAATACACGTGATCTTTTGTGCCTGGATTCTAGTCTTAAGATCATCAAGATTTGTAGGATATAATAAGTTTCTGCACATCATCCCTTTTCATAGCTGAATATTTCATTGTATGAATATTCCACATTCTATTTTAATCATACATCAGGTTATGGGAATTGGGGCTTTGTCTACCTGTCAGATCTTTTGGATGAATGCTTCTATGAATGTTCCTGTAGAATTATTGTGGGAACATGGCTTTACGTGTCTCTATATATAAGATCTTACAAATTCTAGGTCATACAGTAACTATGGAGTTGACATCTTAATGAATAACTAAATATATTGGATCCACTATTTTCATTGTAAAAAATTTTTTACATTGCTAAGATTAGCATTTTTCAAAAGTTATTGATTGCTGAAGGGGAAAGTTAAACTTTAAACTTAGCTCAGATGCATTCCAATGGGGATAGAAGGTCACACTGCTGAACAAGAATAAATGAGCCATTACTTTCAATTTCATAATTTGGTGTGTTTTACCTCAAATATATCAGCTTTTATACTTAGCAGTTAAGCACTGGTATTTGTATGTTGTGGGCTCCTTATGTTCCTCTTCTGAAAGATCATTTTTTATACTGAGAGTAGAGAGTCCAGAATGTGCTGGCAGGTTCAGAACTAAAGGCAGCATGGATATAAGTAGGAGAGCCCAGGAAGGTCAGTGATCATGGGACAGTGACCCAACACTCACAATCCACTCACTTTACAGTCCAAATTAAAGTGCTATCAAGTCTTAGATATAATACCATAAGGCCAGGAACATTAACAGCAAGCACCATCGACAAGCTAAGCAGCCCCCAAGTCAAGATCTGCCAGCAGTATAAAATGTACCACCTTAGTAGCCTCCAAAATAATGTTCAACATAAACATTCCCTACACATCCATGTTTCTCTTTCATATGGAGATGTTATTGTTACTGGGCATGAGGGCCAATCAATTCTGAAGAAAACCTATCATAGTTCTCAAGTAGAAAGAAAAAAAACACTTAGATGTCTGTTCAGAGAGAAAAGCCAGCTAACACAACAATGCCATTGTAAGTGAGCTAAAATGCTAGCATTAGACATGAAATCATCACATGATGAATGCAGTCATGAGTTATAAAAACAGTTATAGCAATTTATTTAGTGATATCACGAGGCGCCCAGGAGGGAAGGCGGGTTCTAGCCCTGGCCTGACATCCCAGCAGAGCCTCGCAAGAAGCCAGAGGAACTGCCACACCATGAGGGCCACCATTTTCCACATCTGGACTCCCCAGTTAGTCAGAGCTCCACCCAGCAGAAGAGCTGATCTTTCCCCGTTCATCAATACATGCACGATGAGAGGTGAATACAAGAGTATCCCACCTGCAAAGCAGAGCAGAGTGTGATATTTTGATATGCCAAATACCAGTAACAATTATAGACCTCATTCCCATAACCTGGTGGAATGGTATGAGGTGCTTTATGTTCCTGGAGCGAGCAGATGCCCTTGGGCTACACTAGCATGTGACAGGACATATGGATATGTTATTAGTGCCCACTCAAATCGATGAACAACGGGAAGACAAGTGATACAAGTGATTTAGTGATACATTGAGATTAGTTTAGTTATATGGTACTTTAAAAGTCCCCAAAGTTTTATTTTATGTTTTAAATCTGCAGAAAACAGTACAGAAAGAATTATAAGATGCACAAAGCAACTCTTTACCTAGAAGAGTGATTAGTGTCTGGTACAGCTGTAACTTCACCATGCTCGCACATGTGAGCGCAGTATCCTGAAACAACGGCAAACAATTCACAGCCTTTCATACCAAAGTATATAAGTCCATGCAACAAGACAAAACTTCAACAGTGCCAGGATTATAGAAACATATACACATGAATGAAATAATAAGAGAAAATATTCTTTATCTCATTCAGGGCCAACTTAGAGAAACTCTGAAGCAATTTCTGAGTATATAAGGGGCTGGAGCAATAGTATGGGAAGGTTGCTGCCTTGCATATGACCAACTCAGGCTCGATTCCCAGAAACCTATTTGGTCCCCAACCCTACCAGGAATGATCCCTAAGCATAGAGCCAGGAGTAAGCCTTGAGACCACCAGATGAAGCCCAAACATGAAAAGAGAATAATGGACATGGTTGTCTTCAGCTGTATCTGTATACTTCCTGAAGATAATCAAACTATTCAAGCTGTTCCCAAGACGCTCAGAATCTGTGATGGTCAAGAATCTGACATCCATGGTGTGGTATTTGCATTTTACCTACCCACCCTTCTTTGTTCTCCTGAAATTATATACAATCTAGCACAATGTAAATGCTAAATGAACAGTTTTTATAATCTATTATTTGGGAACTATTGCCAAGGCATCGAAAATCAGATGGGCTGGACATGTAATGCGATTTGGAGACAACCACTGGACTAGAGCCGTTACCGACTGGATCCCACGGGATGTCAAAAGATCACGTGGCCGCCCACCTACAAGATGGTCAGACTTCCTCGTCAAGACCCTGAAGGAACGGTTTGAGGCTCTTCATATTCCTGAATCAACCAGATGCCATTGGGCTACATTGGCACGTGATAGGGTCCAATGGAAATGTTACTGGCGCCCTCTAGAGCAAATCGATGAATAACGGATTCAAGTGATCAAGTGATTGACTGGGAAAACGTGCCCACCCATAGGCACACACACAGAAATGATTTTACTATAATAAGCTTTTTAGGGTCACACTCGGCAATGCTCAATTGTTACTCCTGGCTCTGCACTCAGTAATTACTCCAAGTAGTTATTGGAGTACCATATGGGATTGAAGGACCATATGGGATTCCAAGGATCAAATCAAACCTGGGTGGGCAGTGTGTCAGGCAAAAGCTCCGGCCTACGTATATTACTGAATCACCATGCCATGGACAATTCCAAAGCTGCTCATGATCGGGTTTCAGTCCTACAGTGCTCTCACACCCATTCCTCCACCAGTGCACATTTCCCAGTACTAATGTGCCCCGCTTCCTTCCCACAACCCCCAAACCTACCTCTATGGTCTGCATTATTTCTTTCTCTCTGTCTCTGTTTCTCTCTCTCTCTTCTGTCTCTCTCTCTTTCTCTCTCTCTCATTTTTGTGCATTCTGGTTTGCAGTACAGACAATGAAGGAGTAAAATGTATATCCCAGGCTGGAGCGATAGCCCAGCAGGTAGGGCGTTCAATCCTTGGCATCCCATATGGTCCCCCGAGCACCGCCAAGAGTAATTCCTGAGTGCAGAGCCAGGAGAAACCCCTGAGCATTGCCGGGTGTGACCCAAAAAAGCAATAAATAAATAAATAAATAAATAAATAAATAAATAAATAAATCACTTGATCACTTGAATCCCATTATTCATTGATTTGCTCGAGCGGCGCCAGTAACATTTCCATTGGACCCTATCACGTGCCATTGTAGCCCAATGGCATCTGGTTGATTCAGGAATATGAAGAGCCTCAAACCGTTCCTTCAGGGTCTTAACAAGGAAGTCTGACCATCTTGTAGGTGGGCGGCCACATGATCTTTTGACATCCCGTGGGATCCAGTCGATAACGGCTCTAGTCCAGTGGTTGTCTCCAAATCGCATTACATGTCCAGCCCATCTGATTTTCGAAGCCTTGGCAAATGGACAGCGTCCCTGATTCTGGAATGGAAATAAATTTTATTTATTTAAATAAATAAATAAATAAATAAATAAATAAATAAATAAATAAATAAATTGTATATCCCTTGACCAACTTTCATATTTTTTAATGCTCATGCGAGTAATCTCAGAAAAGTGACTAATATCTCTGGACCTACTTTTTTATAAAGTTGACTTAAAAATAAAAACGTCAATTTATCTGAAAAGATAATGACTCTCTAAAAGTGTTTGAGTAATGTTGGCCCCCTAGAGCTCTGAATCTTAAACAATCAATTAATTAATCCCTTGACTATTTTGATTCCTGGCAAGGATTTGAATCTTTCTGATTGAGGGTCAAAAAATTCTTCTACTTCAAACATTTAGTTTAGGCAGTTAATTCACTAACCCAGTTGCATATAATTTCTTGCAAACACCTGATATAGTGAAACTTAAATATTAGCGGTTTTTTATGGCCAACAAGTAAGTGAGTTACTTAAGTATTTTCGCTTCTAGACATGACTGATCTTTATTACTTCTTATATTCTACTCTATAATCATAATGATCATGAAATACATTCAATCCAGATCATATATAATATATATATACACGCCACTAATAGAATGATCTCAGGTTTTACTTTTTTGATTTATGTTCATTAACATAAATATATATATACAATCATTAACCAATATTTATGAAATGAGGTTTGTTGTTCAGTATTTATCTAATTCTTAATTTCATAACTTTATGGTATTAAAACCCAGAAAACTAGCACCATAAACAATGGATATAGGACATCTATTTCAAGTAAAAAACTATGCAAGATGTCCTAAGTATCTTTTCCTTGTGCCGGATGAGTTGAGAGGGAAATCTTAGGATGTTATGGGTAATGACCGCTCTTAATTGAGCACCTGCGTAAACTTCATTCCTTGCTCATCCCAATCCCTAACTTGTAGTTCCATGAATCTTTGATTGCACAATACCACAAGGCTGCCTGGCAGCAGAAATAAGAATATGAAATGGCAACAGATTTTAGCACTTCTTATTTTCACATCTGTACATATGATCTCAATCATATGTACAAAGCCTGGAGTAGGTGTGAAACCTGGGGTGAGAATGAAGATGTCACTATTTTGGGTGCCATGAGGAGAGAGCTTTAGCACTAAGGTAATAGAATTCCATTCCACCCCATGGATGTCTCTTCACAGCCCAAAGTCATTACAGACACACTAAAACTGTGTGTGTGTGCATGTGTGTGCATGCACGCACACATGCATGTGCTTGTCTATCTTTCCGCTTTAGTATAAATTAATCAAAACCATTCACGTTCACCCCAGGCTCTCTGGGATTACGTTCCCTTGCCACTACCCTTTTATCACCACCAGTGCTGGGGGAGCCTCAGGACAATGTCTGGCACATAGGAACTGCTGAACTAATGTTTGGGTTCATCCCATTGACCTCTCACTCCATCCTTCCTTTCTCCATCACCTTTCCCTCCACATAGCGCTTTAAATGTTTGAAGTACTGAACTAAAGAAGCTAAGTTCACTGCCCAGAGTGTTGGGTGAGTCCTTCCCCTGCAATCCTCAGCATGCACCTACCAGTAAGTCAAAGGTTCCACAAACACTATTGCTGCTTTCAGAGAGAAGAGTGAGCCTGCGGCATAGAAAAAGAAGCTAAGCTTAAAGATATTTTTTCCAGTTTTTCAAGATATTATCCCAGCTCTCTGTTCCTCCCCGACCAGAGTCTCTGCTTTTGGTCCTGTCCTGTCTGTGACCTTGAGCTGAGTGATGGATAATTGCCCACCGGTCCCACGGCAGCTCTCTGACGCTGCAATCCTGGCTTCAAAGCACAGCCTCTGCCTCGACCAGCAGCCAAAACCAATTTCACATTATAATTATCCTCCATTCAGGGAATGGATCCTTTCACATGCTGGGCCTTAACTCCACTGTTGAAAACTTCTTTTGCACACAGGACTTGTTTCACTTTGGTAGGTGACAGGTCCTCTTGCTAAGCAGACAGATCTTAGAGTTCTACCCTGGCCAAAATCCCTGAAAAAAGAATGCTATCCCCAATATCACAGGCAGTTTAACCTGGACATTAGAACAGTAAAATATTTTAACTTTTTCAGACCGAAACCAAGTTCTAACTCCTTCCAATGTAAGAAAATGATATAAGAGATAAGCAAGGAATCACCATCTGAGTTTTCCTTCAGAATGTGGGGAGTATGAATGATTAGATGGCATTTCTGGGACTAATCTGAAAAGGTGTCAATAGGATGCCTTTCTGGTGCCATCTTCTGTCTTTTTGTTTTTCTGCCATGACCGGTCAATTGAACTGCTTCTTCCGTTCTTATAAATTAAGATATTCACCTTAATCTATTCCTGCATATGTTTTTATTTATTTATTATTTTTTGGTTAGACAACCATAGAACACCAACATGTTTAAGGACATTGTGGAAAAATATGAGTCTTAAGGCCAGAGAGATAATACATGAGATACACAGAGAAATAAGCAAGTTTGCCTTGCATGCTGTCAATGTTGGTTCAACACCCAGCTCCATGCATGGTCCCCTGAGCATCATCAGGATGGCATAAAGACTCCACACTCCAATACAAGATATCATTCCTTCAGAGGACATGAAGTGTTGCAAGTATGGCTGAGGTTCCCAGCTGTGTCAGCAGGTGGCAGACAGGAGACATGCTTGTCTACACCCAGGACTCTGCCTCGTGGGCCCTGGATGGTTGATGATCTGATATAGAAAAAGACTGGGCTGGGATGAACCCAGAGCCATGGCAGAGTCTGGCAAGCTACCCATGGTTTATTCGATATGCCAAAAACAGTAACAGTAATGGACCTCATTCCCAACAAATAAAGACGTTACTGGCACCCACTCAAGCAAATCAATGAACAACAGGAAGACCAGTGACAAGTGACAGAGGACATGAAGTCACTTGATCAAAAGGCACATCACAACAATGAATGTGGGCATTTGTGACATGGAATCCAGTTCTCAAGTCTGGCTTACCAGATTCCACACCCTTTGCCCACTTACCATGGCACCTAATTAGGAGTCACTATTCATTATTATTATTATTATTATTATTATTATTATACATTTTTTTGATTTTTTCATGTCATACCCAGTGATGCTTAGGGGTTCCTCTGGACTGTGCACTCAGGAATTACTCCTGGCGGTGCTCAGGGAACCATATGGAGTGCCAGGGATCGAACCCCAGGTTGGCTGCATGCAAGGCAAATGCCCTCCCCACTGTGCTATCATGCTGACCCCTTATTATTTTTTTAATTTAAGCAGACATTTTGTTGATGAATTTGTGAATTATGCTTATATTGCCTATTCACCTATCAATAAAAACACCTGGTTAGACAAATGCAAATAATTAAGAAACGATAATCTGAGGAAACACCATGAGGAGTGTATAAATATTCCCTTAAAATGCTGGGATGCCTGAAGTCCAGCAGGCGGGCACTCTGCTGTGCACTCAGTTAACCTGGGTCCAATCCCTGGCACCCCATATGGTCCTCTGAGAAGCCAGGAGTGATGCCTGAGCACAGAGCCAGGTGCTCACCCCCAAACAATACCACACCCTTTCTCTCTCTCTGTGCTGCTGAACAGATTTTGCATATTATTGTGACACACATTTTATCTCTTGTTCCGTGGAGTTTTCCGATTTAGAGGACATTTTGTTGTTGTTCCTCAAGAGGAAACATCATCTATCCTTGACAAAGCTTTGACCGTGTAAGAGAACCTGCAGCAAGGCACTGAGCAGCAAAAGTCCATTTCCTGTCTCAGCTCAAGCTTGTCATGAGTCTAAAAGCTCAGCCTTCTTCACCGCTGCAGCAAAGGGTTGGAGGCCAGCGAGCTCCCTGCCCTGTGCCAGGAAGCGATTCATCCAGGTGGCAGGACTTCTATTTGCATTTGCCTGGTTCCGTTCCCTTCACTGTTCATTAAATGTACATTAACCTAAAACTAGCCCAGACTATAAAAATTTAAGAGGACTGTGATAACATAGCATTAAAGTGACAGTAAATCAGCAGGAATATAACATTAGATTTTCTAGTTCAGTTGCCTTGTAGACTGTAAATATGGGCCATTCTGGCATGGTTATTATTATTTTTTTTTTTATGAACACCATCGACCCTTCTTGCAGCCTGCCCTCAATGCAAGTAAATGAAATCAAAATTAAATGTGGAGGTGACCATATTGTTATAATGGAAAATAAAGGTGGGCAGAGGGGGCACATAATTACAGTACCTAATTTGCAGCGATATTATTTCCTAGTGCAGTGCTCTGATCTGTACTTGTGAGAACGCTAATGAAGCCATTTATTGATACAAGCCTTCTGACTCAAGCTCCTCAGGCTTGTTTACTATTCCAAATGTTGTAGATTTGGGGTGGTTTTAAAAAATATACCAAAAGGAAAGCCCAGGAAATTACTGTAATTATCTAAGACAGAATTCCTCCTCTGAATCATGAAGAAGGAAACATACATTTTACACACGTAAGTAAGTTCTTTCTCTTGATTTATCTGAATTTATTCCTCTGAAAAAGTTATTAAACAAGTTATATGAATGTAATTTAACAAAATGGAAGAAATAAAACTTACTCATCCCCGAATGCAGCTATTGCTCCCGTGGTAGTGTGTTTCCTTGGTGTACATATTTGCAGATTTTAACATGCTGGTCTTGAGAAAATTTCAATCACTCTCAATTCAGCATTCGACAGGGAACTCCAAGCTAAAGAGCAAGATCAAGAACTAATCTGAGGGTCATTCAGAGGCAAACACGGGGATGAAGAGACATTCTATGATATTGGGGAAAGGCAGGCAGTGGGAGAAACCTTTCTGTGAAGGGGCTGCCTAAACTCATGCTGGTGATGTCCCTAAATTATGGATGCTAATTCTATTGAAAATAAATTTATTTCATTCTCTAGAACTTTTCCAAAATGGCCCGGTAGCAACATTACAGATAACTAATCCAAATAGGGTTTTGTTTATTTGTTTGATTTCTGAGGAGGGCACACCTCAAAGCGCTCAGGTCTTGCTTCAGCTCTACACTCAGGGAACAGTTCTGAGGGGTTCTGGTATCTTATATGGTACCAGACACGGACTCTGAGTCTGTAGTACACAGGGCAAGCACGTCTAGGGACTATATACGGTGCCAGAAATTGACTCTGAGTCTGTAGTATGCAGCGCAAAGGCCCAACCCACTGTAGTATCACTCCAGCCTTTAAGTCAAGTCTTTTAACAAATACAGCTATTAAGGATCTGTTCTGCAAATGGGAATCCAAGAGTTCTCTTTAAATTTAGCTCCCCATGGGCATGACGTGGACATTAGTAGCACCCAGGTGTAATTGGTCTTATTACAAAACTGGCTAGTACCTAAGTGGGTCCTAGACTTTTGCATGGACAATGAGGAAATGCAACTCCCCATGCTTAGCAAATCTGTTTCGGCATTACAGTTGGAGTACTAACTCCCTCCTCAATGTGAGGTCTCTCTTGGCTTCCCGTGTGTGACATCACTCGTCCTGTCCCTAAGCCATTCTCCTTTTCCCAGTGCACAAGTCACTAACCCTCCTGGCGTCACCCTGAAACAATAGGTGCCCTTCCCTATCCTTGTCCAAGGTCTGTCTCTGGAGCTCTAGGGCTCCCTCTCAAGGCCCAGAACCCAGAGGCTCTTTGTCACCTGGACTTTCCTCTGCTCTTAGGCTCTTAAACACTTCCCACCATGTGTCCCGAGCACAGGTGAGAGGCTCCCTCTCTCTGCGCCCTTTCATATGTTTGCTCCCTCCACTCGTCTGTCACTTCCTGGCTACACACTCTCACTGTCTGGGACATTTAATAATGGATTAAATTTACTCGATTTCCTGGAGCCCTTCCCTGCCCTCTGCTTCCACCTGTAACCTCTCACTCTTCCCTTCATAATATGTTTTGCTGCCCAAAAGTCTGCACCATAAACAATGGATATTCCTGTCTGCCCAGGTCTTTCTGTTCTATAACACAAGAAACTGGAATGAAATCCCTGAATTTGAGTACTTTTCTGCTTGCTCTCCTACACTGCACCCCACACCCATTTTTTTGGAAGCTGTTGTCAACTGCTGTGAACACTGGCTTCCATATCTAAGACAAATCGAAAAGGGAACCTTAGAATATCTGCTAGACGTGTCTGGCTTCTAAGCGTGACCTTCAGATCCATACCGAGGCTACTTTACATCCAATAAACTAGCACCAAAAAGTGCATTTCAAAAATAAAATAAATAAAAACATAACTGTGATAGACTTTGTGTACTAGGTAAAAAACACTTTACAATTGTACAATGGAATCTCATTAAATTTGCAATCCAGATTCAATATTGAGATGCCTGGCTGCAAGAAACGTTGTACTTTTCTTGATTAAAAGAGAGCCTGGAATAAAAAGAATCCAGCCTAAAAGTGATTCAGTGGCATAGCACATTGGTGACTTACTCTGGAGTATTTCCACTTAAATAATCAATGGATAGATTTTAGTGCCAGAGCAGAATGATAATTATCCTCACACAATGACCAACTCAACTGCAAGAGATGTGCTCACTTAAGGTTGTGATTGTTTTTAACTTCAGAAATCAAACTTTGAGAAACTGCCAAGTTGAAAGATGAAATTTTTTTAAGAAAAAGATAACCAGTGAAGTTAGTGCATTTTCTTGTGAAAATCTTTGCTCATCTTTGAACATTTTAAAGATAGGTGCCTTCTTGTGGAAGGTAGCATTATCTGAAAACTGAAAGACGAGAACGAAAGCTACAGATCTTGCTATAAAATTTTCTTATATACTGGTTCTCCCAATCATGGGGTAATCCCTTCTCTCTGATAAGAGGTTGTATGACCACAGACAAGTTATTTCCTCTGTTATACATATCTAAGAGGTACTGTGGTCCTAGTCAAGTTATTCTTTCTGTTACAAATATCCTTTTCTGTAATGCAAAATTTCTCAATGATTTAGACTATTGCAATAGTAGAAGGAAAAGGGAAATATCAAATATTAATATGGAAATATTCTCATTCCATTTCTATCATATTAAACTTATTTTATTCTTCATCTCTTTTTATTTTATCATGGTAGGGGGTTATTGTGGTGGGTGACACCCGGGGGGTGCTCAAGGGCTATTCCTGGCTCCATGCTTAGGACTGAGCCCTAACAGGGCTCGGTGGATCATATATGTTGCTGGAGATTGAACCAGGGTCAACCGCATGCAAGGCAAATGCCTTAATACCTGGACTATCTCTTTGACCCTGCCTTCATCTTAACAAGGCTGTCTGTTATGGATCAACCTTAATGACAAGTGGATTGAAATAAAGTGATAAGTGATAGTGCTTGCCCTGAGTGACAGGACACCCCCACCCTCAGCTAAAAAGATGTAAAGGTAGAAATGTTTTTAATAACAAAACGGCATCTATATAAATGGTGGACTTGCTACTCTTTCCACCTACTTTACTACAAAAATCAGCATTTCCATGTAATTTTATCTTATAGCATTATCTATGAAAATATGTATATATTTATTTTCCCTTTTCTTTTAAATGAAGCCTTCCTAAAGTTCAGTCCACAAAATTTCTCTTTCAATTTTAATACCATACACTGCCTTTGCCATGCCAGTTAAACCACATTATAATTTAGATGACCAGAAAAAATAATTGACACATTGCATAAGGTCCCCTGAAGAACAAGGGCTTATATTGTATACTGGTGTTTAGCTACTGGCACTGCAATTATAAATAAAGACGCATTATAATTTACTCTTACACCTATTTACACTTGAACATACAATCAACAGATTTTATTTCCCTTATCATTAATGTATTGATACTATTGTTGGCTCTGATGTTCAGAATGTATTCGGATAGGGTCTGGAAAGAGCATAGTAACAGCATATAATAGGTGTCAATAAATGATCGATTCCATGAGCATTATTATTCATATAACCAATTCTTCAGTAACACCTAACATGGTATTTGCCACATGATTTTAAATCCAAAAGAGCTTTTATGTCAATAATCTCTTGATGACTGCTACACTACCTCATCTGTTTCACTCTATCTCTTATTCTGTTTTTATCATTGTAATTTAGTACCTTATTTTTGTCTCTAATATGTACTAAACAATGGTGTGATGAAATCAAACAATAAATCATTGATCTCATTTTTCATACCATTATATTTCATACCATTATATTTGAAGGACATATGTCATACTAAATTACTCTATGTGCCAGGAACACCGTAGTCTTTCTCCAGTAACTAAAATATACTCTTGATAACAGTCGTTAAAAAAGCAACCTTTCCCTAAGCAACACAAAAACAGACAGAGGAAGCTGGTTCCCAGTACCTCTGGGGTGGCCTGGGTGCTCGCAGCATCACGAGGTCCAGGTGGCATTACATCCTTGGGCCCTTGCATTGAATCAAGAGCCCGGGTGACCAAGAACCACTGATAGCACCCTCAGGCCTCCTGAGCACTGATTGGAAGTTGCCCCATAATCTGAAAATAGCAAACTTGAGAACAGTGGACTTCTAGGGAAAAAAAGCAAATCAAATAATATATGCATGCATGTGTGATGTGTATGATTTTTTGTTTGCATGATTTTGTATATATATGTATATATTTATATATCATGTAAGCAAAAATAAAAACTAAATGTTAAATATATATGAGACATGAGACTATGATCAATAAAGAAAAGATAATAAATAAAGAATTTATTGTATACATGTGATGGAAGGGTGGTATATAGAAAATATGTGAGTTCAGGATATATAGATTACAGAATAAGAACCTCAAAATATGGAAGTGAACTAGTATTGGAGTGATACAATTTTATTTGGGAAACAACTGAAAATCTTTGAAAATCTTTTCAGTGCTGGTGACCTTCTCTATAGGCTGCTTATATTTCTATTTTCAGACTCTGGGTTTCCAGGCGTATCCCTACTCTTAGCAAGGTGGGTCCAGGTGGGGTTTCCATTTTGTCTATGCAAAAAGGCTCACATGTCCTTCCTCACTCTTCACAGCCTGGACTGTCCCTCCATGCAATACCTCCCTATCTCTTTCTCCCGTTGCCTCAAGGACAGCTCCCATTTCAGAATTTTCACTGAAAATCTCCAAAGTTTAGATTCCAGTCCCTTATGAATGAATTTTCTTATAAATACTATTGCATATAAATTAATGTGTAATATAAATTACCAGTAATAAAAAGAAACACATTAAGAAGAGCACATGGGCCCAGGATGTGGCTCAGTGATAGATTTTTCCCACCTCCATGTGTGAGGCTCTGGCTCCATCTCTGACATCACAGGGCTGTGACTCCTCCTGCCCTGTGTGAGTACAGAAGAATAATGGTAGAGTACCATTAATCGACAATCCTTGACTTAAACCACACAACACAGAGAATAACACATTCTACTCAAAACATGAATCCAGATGTAAAATGGTACATTTCAAATTTTAGAAGAAAACAGGACAAAATCTCTAAGGCAAACAAAGAGTGTCTTAAATGTCACTAGTAACTCGATGCCCAACCAAATAGATTTCATCACTATAGAAGCATTGGATGAAATATACTATTAATACAGTGCAAAGACAAGATATTTAACAGTAAAAATATATTTGCAGACGATTATTTCACAGAGTATTGTATCCAGAACATACAACACATTCTAAAAATTCAACCATAAGTAAAAGGATTGAATTTTTAAAAAAATAGTCAGCAGACTTGAACAGATACTTTGTCAGAGCAGATACAGGAATGAAAAGTAGAACACAGAACACATTTCAACATCATTATCCAATTGGGAAATGCAAATTAAAACCACACTCAGTTACCATATCACATCTATCAGAGTAAGTAAAATTAAAAAGCAATAATGATAGCACCATATGTGAGCAAAAATGTAGAAAAATTGCATAGCAGTTGTGTGGTTAGTGGGTATATAAAATTGTATGTCACTCTAGGATGACACAGAGCTGCCCCAATCTATGTACTCAGCATCAGAGACTGCAATCGCACTTCTGAGCTCTTATTTTACAAAAATTAAAGACTTGTATTCAAGAGACTGAACAAAGATGTTTGTAGAAACATTACTCATAATAGTGCCAGTCAGAAACACCACAGATTTTCTTCAGAAGTTAATAGTTAAACAAGTGTTGGTAGTTTATACCTAGAATACTACTCAGCAACTAGACAAAAGTGAACTACTGGTATACCCCACAGTGGAGATGGATTCAGAGAATATGCAATAAAAATGTCAAAAGATTATGTGTCTTATTAGTCCACTTACAACATCTTTGGAATGAAATAGTTACATGAAGGGTATAGGGGACATCAGAGATTACCAGGGATTAGAAGCAGGAAAGAAGGGAGGTATGGAGGATGCTCAGGCCATAAAACAGTAGCTCCAGAGACCTTTGTCAAAACTCACTGTGTTCGGTTATATCAAAAAAACACACATGATAAAATCATATAAAATAAAATGTCTATCAAAATAAGCCATATGAAAATGGGAGAAATGGAATAAAGTGATTTATTTGTTTGATGTAGTTTTAATTATTGATTCAAGTAATCAGTGTCAATTTTGATTGTGATGTAGTAGTTTGGCAAGGAAGTGACCATGATGGGGAATGGACAACTAGAGTCCAGCAGGCAATAATCCCCTATTGCAGCACAACCCTGGATCCAAGTTAAGAATCATAATAAAGCTTCCTGTAAAAACAAATATAGAGGGTTAATGCTGACTGACATTCAGTCAGAAGGAAAGAGACAGAATCAAATCAACTCGTCATGTGTCTGATACCAAGAATCTCTGACTGACATTAGACAGAAGGAAAGAGGGCAGAATCAGAATCATCTCTCTCATATGTATTATACAAAGAAACTCAGCGATGGAATAACAAATGGTCAAGTTAACAGAGCCTGAGAACTGGTCTGCAGAACTGAGCTTACAAAGAGAAGCATTGGTGAAGTGGAGGAGGGGGTGAATGGGAAGGCATGGGCGAGGATGCTGGAACATCGTATGCACAAAACCCTGTTATGAACAGTATTGGCAATCAAAGTGCTCACATTAAAAGCAATAAAATAAAACAAAACACCCTATGAGACATTTAGTCCATCCTAAATGTCCTTGAAATGTAGTTAGTCCAGGCCAAAATACCCATAATCATGATTTGTTAATTATTTAACTTGGCTAAAATTTGGTTTCTGTTGGCTGTCAACCACAGATTGCTCTTATTATTGTCTTTATGTATTTTTTCTATTAACATGGAACAGAAGAAATTTGTTCTAGCACTGAAATAGATAGGCACTAGCGATAGGCTCTAGATTTTGGCTCTGTTGTCAAGTCAGTAGCCATATGTGAGAGTGACCACCAAGAACTTAAGAGCAACCCATTCAATGCTTTCAGTACGGCTTGTTCACTTGTTTGCTTGGCTGTTATCTAGTGCCAGGGACAGCAATCAGGGTCACGTGCATGGAAGGCAAAGACTATCTCACTGAGCTCTGTGTTAGCCCCTGCTCTGCAGAACTGAAGGATGATGCATACTCGTCACTTTTGAAATGTGCTAAATCAGCCCTACACTGTGCTCTTCATCATGTGATTTCTCTTCAGTTCTGATGTATAAACATTCCAAGTTTCTGCATCTTGTCAGGCTTATTACCTTACTGAAATGCTTAGGTTATTGGATTCACTTTAAGTGAGGCTGAGAGTACAATCAGGTGCAATAGAAAATCCAGGTCGATCTTGCAGGAATGGCTCCATTTTGGATCTGTTTACTCTTTTTCTCCAGCAGACTAATGTCCCAGAGGACATTAGACCAAGTGTCTGCTAGCCAACACGGCAGCTGCTTCACTGTGCCTACCAAATCTCATCCAGATTTTCTCCTGATTAACTCTGCCTTACATGGAAGGGCATTCTGGGATGTGCACTTCCAGTTACGTTCACACATGGAGCACTGTTTTGGTTAGGTTTCTTGCTTCAGAATAAACAGTAAGGTCTCTGCACTTTATAAAATGGATTCACAAAATTCTCCTGAATCCAGTTCTTCAGAACTGTGAATATATTTAACTAATTTTAAGAAAAGCATCAGTAAAGGAATTTGCCTTTAGTAAAGTATGAGTAGTAGCTGATAATATGCATCATGTCCAACAGTCTTTATATATGTGCTTTATTTTTAGGTATACTAATGTATATAAGTATCTTGTTTTATTAAGATTTCCTAATTATGTTCAAGTACTCTTAAACATTGAAAATAGACAACTATCTTTTTCATTAACAAAGGGATATTTATCATATTCTCTGCTATTTGAAAAGTATAATGAATGATATTTTGTTAGGTTATTATAAAAGAAAAATCCCTATGCTTAAAACATACACAATCCACCTTAGTTTAAGTTATTGCACTAAGGTTTTTGTCTAGTTAAAAATAATCTGTCTGATCCATTGGTAAGTTATGTCAATGATTTTTTGTCAACTGATAAATTGGTGTATTTTCTTTAGCAAGTTCTTGCCGAAAGATAACATGGAAGGGTTTTTATGATTTTTTACCTCTAAGCCATCTACTTAACCTTTTTTTCTCTCAAGATATTAACTTCTCCCAATTTAATTACTGTAAGAGCAAACCAGTCTCCTTTTTCAGAACCAAGACACTTTAATTTTCGAAAATAAAGATACACCTAATTATTGAATATTCTACTATTTGTTGATCCCAGGGACATTGCTCAGAGTAGCCAGTATAAATCACTCGGTGAATGGAACTCCAGTGTGTCATGCCAAGTGAAGTAGGTCAAAGGACAAAGAATGAACTATCTCTGTCAAGAATGGAATATAAGGAAACATAAGAAGATCAACGACAGCCAGTGATAAGAAATCCTGAGAGTAGACCTGAGGAGCAGAGTTGGCTCAGTGCAGTGGTGGGGGTCACTGCAGACAGTGGTGAAGGGACACTGATATTAACACACAGGTGGAAGGTATAGCGTAGCAACACTGTAAGCCTGATGCACCACTACGACAGTACTGGAAATCACAGGCTAAATTTAAATTTACAACATGAAAATTTTTTCAGCAAATTGTATCTGCTAAACATACTTTCTTTTTTAATGGCAGTAAATTGATTTTGAAAATCTTTGCTGTTAATCACTCTTAACTACACATTATTATACTACAAGCAAAAAATAGGAGAAAGAACCCTTTAAGTCCAAAGAGATGAGAGAAGGCTGGGATTGCAGAATATACAATATACAACATATATTTTGTAGGTAATATGTCCATTAAGATAAAGATATTGGAAAACAGACAACTAGAACATGCAGGAGGATCTGCAGGCAGGCATCTGTGTTAGAAAGACAGAAAAAGACTTAGAGGCTTGAAAAATGAAATCCGAATTCTCCTAAGTACAGCCCATCCATGTCAAGGAACATAAACAAGAATTAATACATCTTAGAACAAAACTCTGGAGCTTTTCTAAACCTAATCTGGCTGTCCCTTCTGTTTCAAGACACTGAGAACTAAGGAGATTAGGGTTTAGTAAAAGATGGATTTCCTGCAAACACACTAGCTGTCAGCTCCAACTGGAAAGTTGGAAGAAATAACTCAGCTGAACAAAACAACAAAGAGAATCCCTTAGACTGTTTCATAATGGAAATATCTCATATAATTTTTAAGGATAGCTCTCAAAAATATATGCAATCTACTCTGTACAAAAAAAAACCCCAAGGTATGTGAAAATCTGTGCATATTTCTAAATTAGTGGCACCTCCCTGGATATACAATTAATCAAGTTTGCTTTGTAATGAAATTTCAATACAGCATCAAAGCTTTGATGATTATTTCATGTCAAGGGATGCTTTCTTTTATTAAAAATAATTGCTGAAGCATGAATTTAATAATTTATCTCAAAAAAGTACAATCAAAATTAAATCCCTTGGCTCTTATACAAGCCCTTGTGTTAATATCATGGGTATAGTAACAGGCTAAAAACTATTGTAAATTATATTCCAACTCATTGTTTGATTCTTCTTCTTAATAACAGTGGTAGAAAATATTTTACACACTTTTTCATAGAATATGTATTTTTTTAAGACAGACATGAATCTCTCTCTCCGCTCTAATGGAATATCCTTAAGTCCACATATGGAAACATAAGAGATCAATACCTAGGGAGAGTCCAAACCTGTTTAAATGCTCAACATTTTTTCGAAGTTCTATCTTTGAATTGGTTTATGGATTCAAAACTAACTAATTTAAAAAAGTTTGAAAAACTTTTTTTCTTAGGAAATAAAATGGTTTTTTTTTCCTGGAAGAAACCTCTATTTCACACTTATGCAACCATAATTAGCAATTACTGTATGAATAGATTCCATGCCATTGTCAAGCCAAAACAAAGGAAAATACCTATTTGTCAGCAATTGGATCATTCCTTTTTGGTAGGATGGCTTGTCTTTGGTTAGAGATATTTAACCTTAATGTTAAGAGTAAAGCTCAGAAATGGGTAGGCAGCAAGAATAATTGCAGAAAAGTTCAGACCAATTTTCTAGCTGTAGCCTGGGTTTATTTTTAGCTTGCTAATTTTTATTTAGTTGGTTTGTTTCTTTGAGGGGCACACACAGCAGTTATTTCAGGGATTATTTCTGGCTCTGATCTCAGGAATCACCCCTGCTGGATCCTGGGAATTGAACCTGGGCCAGCCTGGTGCAAGGTAAATGCTTACTGCCTGTACACTCTCAGATCTCTGTAGATTGGGCATATATTAACACCAATTAGGTCATAAGCAATTGGTGATAAGGGGAATGATTCATACATATGTGTGAGTTGTTAAATTGGGTGATGTGGGATGTTTATAGCCCATAGGACTTCCATGCAAAGAGCTTTATCTGCACCAGAGTTCTCAGAATCTGCAGTCAGCATTTCTGGTCCACTATGCTTGCAAACTTTCTAAATCCTTGATTACTCTACTCTTGCACTGTCTGAATCCCTTTCAAAGGCCTCTGGATGTACAGTTACATAGGTTTTGAGTGGTTTGCCCCTAAAATAACTTTCCCATCAGTCCTATTATTTCAAATGTGCAAATTTAACTAAAAGCCAACTTTTCTCTGTATATTTCCCAGAATACTTTTATTGCTGAAAGGGATCTCAGGGCTCATGGGGAGCTAATCACTAGACAAGATGACATAATCATTTTCATAGACTAATATCAAGCTCAAAAGAACTAGACAGAAAAAAGATTATTCAGGAGACACGTTGCCATCCAACTGGCTTTTGAAGTAGCTGATAATCGTGTGTCTCTCATCTCAAAGATCATGACAGAAGCAGAGAATGGCAGGCAATAGCCAGTGTGAACAACATATATTTTATTAGTGTCAAAGTGTGTAAGATACATTTTATTAATGTATCGTTCATATCATGACCTCTAATGTCACAGAAAATTAAGAGACTTTGATGCAAGACAGCAGATCTCAATGGAGGGATATTACAGTGAAATAAGGCGAACTTAAGTATTAGAAATCCCAGTCCCCATGAAAGGCCATTGGAATAACAGAAAATTGGGTACCAAAGCATGGCTTATATCTTCTCATGTTGCAGAAGACTGAATTTGGGATAGAACGAATTTCCTGAAGAGGGATTAAAAATTATGAAGGGCCTTTGATCCAAACAGTTTTAGAAATCTGTCATAGAAATGCACTGCCACTTAATGAAATGTCGGTGTGTTTGGTAATAACCTGAAATAAACTGGGGAACAAGAGCCCTCATTAATGACTCTACTGCCATTAATCGTGGCATCCACACCACTTTATCTCAGTAATGCAATATAAATTATCTTAATTTGTTAATCCTTTTTGTCCCCAAGCATATTTTGAAAGTTTGTTTTATGAGTAACCAAAAGAAATAAATTTTCTTACAAACACAGACGAAGTTACTACAAAAGGTCGAGAACAAGGGACTATTTCAGAGCAAAAAATATTGATATCAGGCTTGGTAAATATAACAAAAGGTTGAAGGACATACCTGGCATGCTCTGGCCTCTAGTTTGCTCCCTGGCATGGTCGAGGAACAAAGGTAAGGGGTAGCACTACTGGCGCCCAGCAACTCTTGCAAAGAAACCCCCCATGACATGTAAAATTAATGCCTTTACTGAGGCTGTCAGCAAAGGCACCTTCTTACTTCCCCACATTTACCTCCCACTTTGAATTTAGAAATAAGTAAAATTTCCTAAGTGAGGATACATACTGGAAAGTAAGTAGATTCCTTGATAGATTAAAGATGCATGATATATATATACATATATACATATATATAAGATATATATGACTCTTAGCGGTGGATCACTCGGCTCATGCATCGATGAAGAATGCAGCTAGCTGCAAGAATCAATGTGAATTGCAGGACACATTGATATATATATATATATATTATATGTGCATGTATACATGTTCAATATTACATAGAAGCGGAAATCACTTTCAGTCTTGATTGTTATAATAGCATTTAAAAATAACCATGAGATTGGGTGCTCTGCACTTAATACCATAGGGGTATTCTGCCCTCTCTGCAATTACCAGTCTCCACAAGTCAACAATAAACTGTTCAAGGTAAGCTAGGTATTACAACTGGGGAAATATTAACTTTCCATAGGCCATATTTTGACCACACAAAATGTAATAAAGACTTGAATTTAGTTAAGAATTTCTATAGGCAAATAGCTACCCCAAATCAATAAGACTAACCCTATTTATTGCAGCTTCTACTGTAGTAGGAGTTTCACATTGTGAGGTGCGAAGAATAAACAGAGGGTCTTTTTTGGTGGTGGGGGGCATGTTATTGTGTACATACGACTAACCAATAAGAATTTATTGCAGCTCCTACTGTAGTAGAAGTTTTGCAGTGTGAGGTGCGAAGAATAAACAGAGGGTCTTTTGGTGGTGGTGGGGTGCGTGTTATTGTGTACATATGAAGGTATGAAGCAAATCTCTAAAATTTCACAATTTGTAATCAACAAGCCAAAAATACTCAAAAATTAATAGCTGTAGCTATAAGTTTTTATGTGTGAATATTTAGGCAACTTATTTGCATACATTTATAGCTTGATATAGGAACTAGTTATCTGCATCTTATTTCATTTACCTATGCTCTAAGACTGTTGATTGGCCAAACTTCAAGGACACTTCCTCTCAAAACTGTAGCTTAATAAATCACTTTCATCTTAAAATTCTATGAGGAATCCCTGGGTTTTACTGCACAAGATAGAAAGATGGACAGATGGGGGGAGTTGGCAAAGAGGTGGGGTACAAGACATTCTTGTGTAATTTCTCAAAATGAATAGGCCCAGAGATAAGAGATCTACTGAGAATTCTTTCTTTCCCCTGTCCCTTGGTTCACAGGATATTTATAAAATGCTAGAAAGAGAATGCCATGGCCCCGGTGTGCCCAAAGTGGATGTACTCACCACCGTGGCAGTAGGTGGGTTTTAGTGTAATACAAAGGGGTCAGTAGTGGTCCTGATGACAAACACTGGGCACTTAGTAGCTGCTAAGAGATGGCATATTTCCAGCATTACTGAGTGATTCTTTCCTTGAAAGGGGACAGCAGAATCTCGACAGAAATTTAGGGACTTTTGACAATGAAAGAGCAGAGTTGACTTTCCCTCTGTTCTGAAATAGTCTTGGGGACCAACAGAATAGTTAGGAAAATGTATCTTTTGGAATTGTAATCACAAGATTCCACCATTACTGAAGTTTTATAAAATCTGTATTGAAAATGAATCTTCTCCCCATTCCATTCCCATAATACACACACTGCTATTAGGATTAGGACGTTTCTTTCATTGGATCAGAATAATTCATGAATTACACCCTGTGTACTGCATGAAAGTCCCTGGTCAGCGATTCTCAGCTATAAACTGAGGAGATGCATAAATAAAGCTGCTTGGTGGCACCAGGAAATGAATTACCAGGAAGAAGACAGAAGGGATAAATTTCCTGAAAAATGATGGAATACAAATTGGGATTCTGTACCATTTTGAGAGAGAATGAGGGGAGAGACCTCCCTAAGTGAAATTAAACAAATCAAGAGAGAATCCCTATACATGTGGCAGTTTCTTTATTTTCATTGGCAGAATGAAACTCAAATTTTACTTCCAAATAGGTTGGAAAAAATATTACCTCTGGACCAACTAAACTTTTCATGAAAAGACAGAGTGGAATCTTCAAAGCTTAAGAGTCTGACATGGATTTCCTTAGTGCCCAGATGATGTAGAAATTGCCACCCAGAGAAGGGAAGGGAAGAGCCCCACAGGGAAGAAGCTTCAAAAGAATCTAAAGATTGGATTAAGAAGATGAAAAGAACACTTGAGTTGGGGACTTTTGTCCTTGACTAAGCCCTAGCAACAGTCTCTGACCTAGGACTGGGCAGTTTGGGAGAGCAGCAAGCAGGAAAGCATCCTTGGAAAGACAGGTGGGGCTTATTCTCCACTTTGGATACCGGCCAGTGACCCAGCCTGACACATGGGTTCTGAACATTTTGCCCTCTGGAGAAGTTTTCTTTTTTTCCTTTCTCACTCACTACCAGCTTATTTTATTTTTTAATTATTATTTAATTTATTTATTTTTTAACATTACAAAAATGTTCATGTTTGGGTTTTGGCCATACAGTGTTCCAGCACCCATCCCCTCCACCAGTGCCCATTTCCCACCACCAATGTCCCCGATTCCCTCCTCCCTCCCCTAGCCTGCCTCCGTGGCAGGTTCTCCAACTCTTTTCTCTCTTTCTCTTTCTCTCTCTCTCTCTTTCTCTCCTTCCTTCTCTTACATGTTGTGGATTGTAATAGACTTTTTGACAATTATTGGCATACTCTTCCCTTCTCTGTCTTACCTAACCTCTGCTCCCCCCACGTTTGTGGTATCTCTGTTTTTCTGTTTCTTTGCTCTCCTATTTCTCTATGTAAATTTCTTTAAATAAAACTATTTCTGTTCACTATTTCTTCTCCTGAAATGATTTTCTCTGTGAGCGTGGGGAGGGACGATGTTCATAGGAAATGAAGACAGAAATTAGGGACTACTTCATGCGTGTCCCGGTCCAGCCGTAGTCCACGGCTCCAGAGAACGCAACCAGTTTCCATGCTGTGCAGACCAAGCGCAATTGGAGCACGGCCTTTGACGCCCTTTACTATGTCTCCAGCACCAAACTGGTAAATTTAATGGAATGTTTCATAATACAATGTATCACTTGATCACTTGACATCCTGTTATTTGTTGACTGGCTCGAGCGGGCGCCAGTACCGTTTCCATTTGTCCCTGAAACGTGTCAGTGTAGCCCAATGGCATCTGCTTGCTCCAGGAATAAAAGAGCCTCAAACTGTTTGTTCAGGGTCTTGAGAAAGAAGTCTGACCATCTTGTAGGTGGGTGGCCATGTGATCTTTTGACATCCCATGGGATGCAGTCGATAACGGCTCTAGTCCAGCAGTCGTCTCCAAATCTCATTACTTGTCCAGCCCATCTGATTTTTGATGCCTTGTCAAATGAGACAGCGTCCCTGACTGAATCGCCAACATAACTGTGAACCCGGATGTTGAAAATGGCAGCCCTCATGGTGTGGGGATTCCTCTGACTTCTTGTGAGACTCCACTGGGATGGTGGGTCAGATTTTAAAATAAAATAAAGCTAGAATTATGCACATATAAAACAGTAGTATTGCAAATCACAGAATCTCAATCAATAGAAAATAAAACCTGTCTGTTCGATTGGTAGTTCTTATATTGCAGCCCCTCCCAATGGTTTCGGTTGACTTTAATAAGTATCCATAATAACAATACTTCAAAGAACATATGTTATATAAAGCCAATAAAGAAATGCTAGTTAATTGTTAACTCGAAAGTGAGCACCCAGGGGCCAGAGCAGGAAGGGCATTTGCCTTGCATGCAACCAAGCTGGGTTCGATCTTCGGCATCAGACGGTCCCTTGAGCACCACCAGGAGTAATTCATGTGTGCAGAACCAGGAGTAACCACTGAGTGTCGCTGGTGTGACCCAAAAGTCCAAAAAAAGAAAAAGGAAAAAGTGAGTACCCAGTTCCGAGAAGCAGTAAGAGAGCAGGTGCCGGCTTTGCACAGCTGGAGCCAAGTTTAATCTCAGCATCCCATACGGTCTGCCCAGCACTGCCAGTAACGAATCCTGAGCACAGACTCAGGAGTAACCCCTGAGTATCACAGGGTGTAAGGCCCAAAATTGAAAAAAAAAGTGAGTACCAGATTCCCAATAATTAAATCTTTTGGTGTCTGAAGGAAGCCACGATTTAAAAATGTTAAATTGGGTTAGATTTCTTTTATGAAATAAATTCCTTGCCCATTTTATATATTTATAAATAACACAAACAATG
This sequence comes from Cryptotis parvus, assembly GCA_021461705.1. Taxonomy (NCBI): domain Eukaryota; kingdom Metazoa; phylum Chordata; class Mammalia; order Eulipotyphla; family Soricidae; genus Cryptotis; species Cryptotis parvus. The sequence goes on along the minus strand of JAJIBD010008495.1, from coordinate 38,740 downwards.
TTTTCTCAAAAGTAATTGAGTCGAATTTGCAAAGAATACTAAATCCTCAATAATGATCTAAAACACCTAGATTTGAACCTATCAATATCATTTCTGTTTCTTGATATCTCTAATGCCTGATCAGACAAGGCAGAGAACTGTAGCCATTTCCTGAGGAAAAGAGATCTGAGTACTTTCATTTTCTCTTTAATGTTATCATCTTTTTTGTTGTTTTGTTTTGTCAAGCCACACCCAGGGATGCTCAGGGGTAACTACTGGTTCTGCACTAAGGAATCACTCCCATCAGTGCTTGGGGTGCCAGCGATTGAGCCCAGCTTGACTACATGCAAGGCAAGTACCTCACCCTCTGCACTATCTCAAGAATTTGGTTTATTTTTTTTTCTCAAGAGTTTGGATCTTGATATATTATTTAACCCTAGAGTTCACAGCAGACATCCAATTAGTCTATTTCTAAACCACTGGCAAATGTTCACAGGAGACTGGCCTGTGTTTTACAGTTCCAAAATATCGTTAGGTACAAGTCTCATTCATCATAGCCAGAAAACTGACATAATGAATATCCCTTTCATGTAATCGCTAAGGAATTCCAGGAACTATATCCATGTTGATGGAAGACAGCTTCTTAGGGGGCACCACAACAGTTTTATTGTCATCTGTACAGGAATGATGAATGATGTAGAGGTACATCTAAAACCAGATTAGGAGCATTTGAGTAAAAGCAGATATTAAGTTGTAGGATGTAATACGGGATAATTCTATTACGTTTAGTATGTTAGGTTTAGTCAGTCTCATTCATCAATAGCAATTGACTCAAATGACTCGCTGACTGTCCAAAGTCATTTGGGACATCTTGGTGATATCTGCTATTATCTGGGTGCCCAGACGCATGTAATTTACTTTTCTGGGTTTCAGTAGATCAACAATATTCCAAGAATATAATGGATAATGGGCTATTAGATCATGTGAGGTAGAACTCGCATTCACTTTTCATTGCAGTATTTGTTCCATTTTATTATTAATTATTGTAGTTGATCTCTTATCATGCGTAATTGAAATTTTTCATGTTATCATAAGTATGTGTGTATAGGAAAAAAATAACCATTGTTCAGTGGTACCTGAAATTTCAAGTAGTCTGTGGGAATCTTGAAATTGTCCACAGCAGAAAAGAAGAGAATACAGTACTTAAGAAGAGCTGATATCAAAATTTTACAAATGAGTAAACTTAGGCAGATTGGGATAATTAATAATACATTTGTCATTAACCAATGAGTTAAAAGATGTGAGAAGACAAACCATGGTTCCTACTTTTTACCTAAAAATATGATTTGTTGTTTTCTCAAGTAAACACTATCACCTACATCTTTTCAATCCTAAGATTTTATTGATCATTAAACAGATGTCAAACATATGGTTTCTAAAACATGTAGCATAGCAGTTACTCAAGGATACAACGTACTGGTAAACACAGATTTTTATTAAGAACTTAACTGTTTAGAAAAGCCTATGCACAACTGGAGAACACAGTATAGGCTGTTTCTCTAATTCACGTGCATTCCCTTCTTATGGGAGCAAATTCCCTTGGTTATATCTGATGAGCAAATACTAAAACTTTAACATAACTCATTTTGGTGGACGAAGAGCATCCTGCGTGGTGTGCAAGAGATCTGGGAATTCCTCCTGGGTATACTCTGCCAATAGGGTCTGAGGTTCAACTGGGGATTGACACAGTTTATCTTGATGGTACTGTAGATCCTTCCAGACTATACCGAGCTATTGATTAAGGGACCAAATGGCAAGACTGACTGAACAGAAGTCAACTATAGGCAAGGAATGTGTCTCTACCCCTGGACACTCCTTCCAGCTCCTCACTTAACATTTTATTCAGATCCCAGTGTTTATTCAAAGTCCTTTTCAGGTTCAAAATCAGATCCAAAACAACCTCTGATATGCCATGGTAACATGTGCCCAGCATCTTGGGAAGGGGGTAATAATTTCCAAGTCATGTCTTGGTTTTGGTGATCTTGATAAAAATGAGAAATATGGGTCAAGAAATTTGTAAATTTTTTTTAGCTTTTTATTCTACTTCTGAAACAGCACCGGAACGGAAACGTACTGCAGCTCACCCAACATATTGTTTGATATCCCACCACTCTCCTTAGAAGAGAAGCTCTTCTACATTTCTACACTGGTTTCATATCGCTATCGTTAAAACAGTATGAACAAAAACTTCATGTTTTCCAAAATAACAGAAATGGAAACTTCAAAAAGTCACCCAAAATGGGGTCATGTACAGATAAACTTTGAATCAAAGTTCACAGCCTAGATGCGCTTGTAGCCATACTTTATGCTACTGACTCCTCACATGAGGATTTCACCGTTATTCTCCCACATTACATCAAGGTACCAAGCCAGACCCCTCAAGCCTACCCTCAGTTGTGTTAAAAAGAAGCTGAACTCTGCTGAACCATCTTGTATATGGGCCTGTTTCCTAGAGACAATTTGAGGGTTTGGTGGAACAACACTTATAATGAGCTATAGGGTCTAGAGGAGCCTTTCTTTCTTTTTTTTAAATTTTTTATTATACCACCGTGATATATCACTTGATCACTTGACATCCCGTTATTCATTGATTTGCTCAAACGGGCTCCAGTAACATTTCCATTGGACCCTATCACGTGCCAGTGTAGCCCAATGGCATCTGGTTGCTTCAGGAATACGAAAAGCCTCAAACCATCCATTCAGGGTCTTGACGAAGAAGTCTGACCATCTTGTAGGTGGGCGGCCACGTGATCTTTTGATATCCCATGGGATCCAGTTGCTTAATGTCTCCAGTCCAGTGGTGGTCTCCAAATCGCATTACATGTCCAGCCCATCTGATTTTCGATGCTTTGGCAAACGAGACAGCATCCCTGACTCTGGAATAGCGATGGAGGTCGGAGCTCCTGATTCCTTCTTTCACTTGAGTGAGGCGTGATATTCCAAGCATAGCTCTTTCGATTCCTCTTCGGGAGACCCAAATAGCATTCTCATCCTGCTTTCGTAGGGTCAGGTCTCTGAGGCGTATGTTAATGCAGGGAGAACGGTGGAGTTGAAAAGATGTGCCTGGAGCTGGAGGTTCTTTGTCTTTTTAGCTATTTCTTTGATGCTTTTGAAGGCATTCCATGCCGCTCTCTTCCCTGGTTTGAGGCTCTTTGTATTCCTGAAGCAAGTAGATGCCATTGGGCTACACTGGCACGTGATAGGGTCAAATGGAAATGTTACTGGGCGCCCGCTGGAGCAAATCGATGAATAACGGGATGTCGGTGATCAAGTAATCAAGTGAAATTAAAAATAAATAGAAGTCACCAATGATCACACACATGTTTAACTTTAGTTGAAATAAGAATACTGGATTGCAGATAGATGGACATGGGAAATAGCTCAACGTTAACTTTAGGGAATTGGGGGTACTTGGGGTCTCAGCCATAAGTACTGAGACTTTCACCTTTAAACAACCATGCAAATGGGTCTGGTGCTCTGATCTTTCATGTTTTGGGGCCACACCTGGTAGTGCTCAGGAGCTACTCCTGCTTCAGCCCTCAAGAATTACTTCTGTATTAATGCTCAGTTCTAGCTTGGTATTAGAGGGATGGGTGCTGAAACACTGTATGACCGAAACAAACATGAACATCTTTGTAATTGTATATCTCATGGTGGTTTAATAAAATATTAAAAAAAGAATAGGGGCCAGAGTGATATCCCAGTGGGTAGGGCATTTGCCTTGCATGCAGTGGCCCATGCCGGGCCCGGGTTCAATACCCGGCATCCCATATGGTCCCCCGAGCACCGCCGGGAGTAATTCCTGAGTGCAGAGCCAGGAGAAAACCCTATGCATTGCCAGGTGTGACCCAGAAAGCAAAAAAAAAAAAAAGAATTACTTCTGGCAGTGCTTCGAGAAACTATGTGGGGTGCTGGGCATTGGACTCACATTGGTGTGTGCAGGCGAGTACCTTATTAGCTGTAGTATCTTTCCAGCCTCTGATTCTCTGATCTTCTGGTATCATTTCTCTTCTGGTCTTGTTTAGCAGCACGGAAATTAGTGACATTCAGAAGTGCGTCCTCTGACAGCTAAATAGATGAGAAATTTAGGTCGGTACTCTTAGATTTTTCTGTTTGCTTTGCTTTCATTTCTCTCACTTGCTGTATTTCAATGCACTGTAAAGGCTTATTGGCTTTGAAATGGATATTGTCATGTGAGATGAAAGTTCCTGGTAGAAATGATGGTATATCATAAATACAAGAACCTTGCTTTACACTTTATCCAAATACTTCAGTATTATCAGATAATAGAGCCTCTGATCATAGAAAATGGAATTTAATTCATGTTGGCATTTGAAAATAACTCTAGTACTGTGAAAAATTTCAAACCCATGCAAAAGTAGAGAGGGCTGTGTATGAATGCTCATGTATATATAACCTCCAGTTCAACATTTATGATTAGCACAATTCCAAAAATGTTACTTTCATATTCCATTTATCTCTTTTCCTTTTTATAAAAAAATTAAACAATCTTAGTCATATCATTTTAGTTATAAATAAGAGCTTAGGATCATGATAGTATTTTTATGAAGTCATTTATTATGTTCCTATCAATTATTTATAGATGTGAACCAAAAAGCTTCCAGCCTGAAAGGCAGTCATTCTGCATTTTATCATAATTTCATTTGAAACTCCTTTTTTAACTCCTGGCAAAGTCAATGGAGGCATATTTCAAATATAAAACATAGAACGGTTAGCTAAGGAGAAAGAAGCTTCTAGTGTCAGCAGCAAACAGCTCCCTTAAGACACTGGAGTGTCAATGTACTCTGCAGCCCTGAGCCAGAGGGGCATGTGGCCTGGGAAAGACGAAGGGTTAGGGCTAACCAGTCTGTAACGACTAGGGAGTTTGAAAACACTGCTTTCCTTACTGACACTAAGGAAAGGAAACTTATTCTTCATAGAGTTTTCATACAGGTTTAATGAAATATGCTGGCTATGGTGTTTAGACGGAATATATTTTTATTCAAAGGACAGCTGTGTCTTGCACATAAAAGAAATTCAATAATTTTTTTTTACTTTTACTTGAAGCATTATCTTTCCCCTTCCTGTCTGAATATTTTATTTCTTTAAAGTAGTTTATTTGAGCAAAGACATATTTTTTCCATCTTAGAGGAAAATGTATTTTTCATATTCAGCAGACAATAATGCTTTGTACATTCCAGTTTTATACAATTCTTTTCATACTTCCACTTTTTATGATTTCCTTGAATTATATGAAATTTTCCTCCTATAACGTGTGAAAAAGTTATCAAGTTCAGTCAGTTTCACCAGAAGTCAGACTCACATAAGACTCAGTTCAGTCCTTGATTAAATTGAGAAGAATTGAATTTCTCTTACTGTAATTTAAAAGTGATTTTTCTCAAAGTAATTCATTTCATCACTATCCCTTCCCAAAGTACTTTTGCTATATATCCTTTGCAGTTGATTTAAGACTTTAATTCAAATCATTAAAGAAGTAGTAAGAACTTTTAAAGATTATAATTGCAAATGTGGCCAATAGAAAAAATTACAATTATCACAATAGTAGAAGATCTGAAACTCAATATTTAACTAATATTTATAACTATCTGAAATTATGTAAAATTATCCATAAAATGCCTAGACTTTCATTATGCTTGTTGAACATATGGTTTATTATCTTTCTAATTAGCTCTAATAATTTATTCTTTACTATCAAACCATGTCCATGTAAGCATCATAAAATGCAGTATGAGCTTTATGATAACCAAATAATCATGGTCGGCAGAGAGGGAAGAAGTTTGGTGAGAAGAGACACATAGGGCACAAAGCCAGCACACCGATACTGGGAAATACATCGACGACTCTTTAGGAAACTACTCCATCATACATTTGTCAGAAGCAATTAAAGGGAAAATATCAAGCTATTTTATTTATATCCATTTTAATATCTCCTATTCACAAGCCCAGCTTATAGTTTCAGAACTGGGCGTGGGGATAACTCAAGTCAGACAGCATTTGTGTAACCCCTGTGAGGCCCAGAGTTTGCTCCCCGTCACTGCACCACCAATATGGCCCTGTCGGACTCACACAGTACCGACGCAGCTGTGGTAGCGCCTAGTTACTGATGGGCTTGAGTGGAGCCCTGCCAGGCTAGTCACCTCCTGGGACATTACCAGGAATCAATACTGCTGTGTTTGGCCCTGATAAAAACTAAAATTTCAAAAATATTGAAATTTTCTGAACTGATAAATTTTGAACTGATAATACCAGTTTGAGTTCAGCACAGAGATCCAATGAAGCCACTATTCACCCGTTAATAGTCAGTAATGATAAAAATAACACTTTGAACGTTAATAGTCTCCCAAGCACTATGGTAACAGCCCTTCCCACCATGCCATTATTAGCTCTAAGCTGCAAACAGGAAGGAAACCAAAGTTCTTGTTTACAAATGTATCTATAGAAATGACTCCAAAAGGCAGAACCATAATTAAAATTCAGACCTAAGTATCTGAATTATAATTGTGAGTAAGAATAAAGAAGAATTAAAAAAATCCCTCTGATGGAAAAATCCCAACAAAAAATTAATGTGTAGCATTAAAGCATGTCATTTCCAGCAAGAAAAAAAATGGGATAACCCACAGAAGAAGAGACACTTATTCCTTAATTTTTGTTAAACATAAGATGTTAATACTACCCATTCAACCAGAAGTAAAAGGCAGAAGAGGAAACAAAATAAAACTAAGTGACCCTCGCGAAGGAAGAGCAACGAGGCAGAGACACTATCTGTCGTCAGTGGGTTGTCAGCATCTTTCCACTAGCATTGATTAGAAAATAACGATGCTTGTAGTTTGGGGTGACCTGCCATCAAATTAGTAAGGAGAAGAAAGAAAGGAATCAAAGTTGTAAAAGAGGCTAAGCTATATGTGTACTTTTTTGCAGATAACAAGGTAATATACATAAGAAAATCCCCAAGACACCACAATGAGGTATTTGAAATAAACTAATACACAAAACTATACATTTCTAAATGGAAACATGGAACTAGGAGAGATGGATAGTAGGAAAAGAGTCGTGTTTACAAGTGCAGCAAAAAGAATCAAATATCTAGGAACTCATTAGTTAAAAGAGATGAAGAAATTATACACCAAAGATACATAAGTTATTATGAAAGAAATAGAAGAAATGGTGAATAAGGACATACATTAGGTTCCTGGGTTAGAGAAACAAGTTTGTTAAAATGACTTTGTACATTATTCTGATTCAGTGCAATGACTTTCAAAACTCCATTGGTCATTTTTGAAGAGTTTAAACTAAAAAAAAATGGAATGTGAAAATGTGAAAAAAAAAAGTGAAAAGAAAATAATAGAGACAAAAGCAAAGAGAGAAAGAGACGTGGGGAGGTGTAACGGATATGGCATTTGCATCTCAGTGGCGAGAATAAGGGAAATGCAGTATTGAAGAATTTTCAAAAAATTATAAAGATGGATTTGTCATTTCAAGCTAACCTCTGAACTCAAAATAGGATAAATAAAAAACAAATTCAGCATTAAACATGTAACACTGAAATTCCTGGTATTTGAATATCAAGGACATAAAGTAATAAAAGAACCCAGGTAAGAGACTTAAGCATCCAAAGAAAATTTAGATTGGCTTTTCAACAAAAAAGAATTATTGATAGAAAGTATTGAAAGGGAACATTTTTAAGCATAGTATTCCAGGTATAAAAATCATCTAAGAAGTAAAGGTAAGGATTGAAAAATAAAATAACTATTAAGGGGATGGATTAGCTACATGCTTTAAGGAAATAAAGGTGAATTTTTTACGAGTCAGGAATATATTCTAGATTGGAAGTTCAGGAAAAGGAAGGAAAACTGAAGAGTATAATAAGAGTCATTGTGAGGATAACTCTAGACCAATATTGCTTATAAAGAATAATAATAAAAATACTATTCTGGGCCTTAAAGTTGACCTAGAATTAAAATATATGTGAAAAAGCATATATATGAGTAAGGAGGAAATGAAAACATATAGGAAGAATATAATTAGAGTAAAATTAATTTTTTATAACTCAAAGGTGTCTGTTGTCATCCTTTAGGTACTAAAGACAGTATTGGATAAAATAATTCATGTAATGTATAGTATAGGAGAAAACACAAATTTAAATTTTATAACTACTTACAGTCCAAAACTAGACAAGGAAGAAAGCGACATGTAAAAAGAGGGATATGCTTAACTGACATAGATCCAAAATATGAATAATTACATCAAAATTTCCTTCCACAATTTTATGACAGAAATTTACAGGAGAAAATCTCTCTCTACATGAATGCTTCCAAAGATATATCTAAATGTAACCTTGCAGAAGGTAGTAGAGAAAAAATAATTGAACATATATAGTATGAGACAGATATGGGGCAGAGCTGCTATTAGCTCTCACTGTGCCCAACCGCTCATGAGGTGCCTGGGAGGGATGGCAGGTTCTAGCCCTGGCCCACCACCCCAGCAGAGCCTCACAACAAGTCGGACAACCCCAACTCCATGTGGACCTCCATTTTCCACATCCGGACTTCCCCCTCTCAGAACTCCACCCAGCAGACCAGCCTATCACAGCCCAGCTCGTGGTCGCAACAGGCTGCGTGGTTCATCAATAAATGCTGGATTTTGAGATGACAACAAGAGTATGCTACCATCACGGCAGAGCCTGGCAAGCTACCTGTGTCGTATTTGATATGCCAGATACCAGTAGCAATTATAGACATCATTCCCATGACATGATGGAATGGTTTGAGGCTCTTTATGTTACTGGAGCAAGCAGGCACCCTTGGGCTCTACTTGCATGAGACAGGTCATATGGAGATGTTACTGGTGCCCGCTCGAGCAAATTGACGATGAACGGGAAAACAGTGATACAGTGATATAGTATGAAAAAGCTATATACAATATATAGTAAAACATTTTTATAAAATAAACATTTTATATAAAAATTTTATATAGTATAAAAGTAGCTATATACAATAGCTGTATATACTATAAAACTAACACAGAGAAAGCTGAGCTGCTATAAATGCCAAAAAATACACTCCAGGAAAAGTGTTACTAGATGTCTATGGATAAGGTACAATTCATAATCTTAAAATACTGAGTTTACCAGAAATAAATGATTTTAAATGTTATTGAATCCAAGTTCCAAAAAATATATGCAACAACAGCAGTGACAAAGTGAACTAAAAATAGGAAACAGGTGCATTTACAGTCTACATCCGAAGCCGGCAGGGAATGGATGAAGACTCAGGAATCCGATGCAGTTTTAAAAGGGCTTTACTATCACAGGATCCAATATACAATCCAAGAGCAGGGAAAACCTCCGGACTCTGGGTTCCCAGCTAGGCCCCAGCCAGGTGTAGGCCAAGATGGCTGCCACCACGTGTTGAGGCCCAACAGAGAATGGAGAGGACGGAGAAGCAAAACACCTAGGGAAGCCGAAATGGCAAAGGGGGAAAAAAGAAGAGCTTCTTTCTTCTTGCAGCTTATTTTATAGCTAGAAATCCACCCAAACTCCCCAGCCCAGCCCATTCTGGGCTGGGCTATCTAGAAATGAAAACAGGAAAATAGCTCTATAGAATGTAGCAACTTCAGGAGACCATCTGGCATTTTACAAGGACCCAGAGCTAATTAAAAGCCTCCTAGCAGAGCTGGGAGAAGCTATAAGATAAATGTAACTTCCCCTGGCAGGAAGGATCAAATGCCCTCAGGTAATTTCTCCCAGCACCTCACCTAATATCTTGAGCCAAGATCTGCCTGGAATTGCCTTTATATGGTAGAGAAGGGGATTTCTGAGATGGCATGTCTCTGTACCAAAAGACTTATACTAATGCCAGTTAAATATTTCTCCAAGCCTTCACAAGAGTCTCGTCTACTTCACGGTAGTTTTGTATTTTAGTTGCCTTTGAGTTATCAGGGAGCCATGCTTGCTTGCCTGGAGGCAAACAGCATTTCTCTCTGGTCTAATTACTTAGAGATCCAATGTGGCCAGGCAAATATGCTGGTAAGATCTAGCTACTCCCACAATGCTTGTGGTAGCATGAGATAATATTTATACCAGCCAGTACAGAATACATGGTCAGATAAGACTGCCACATTCAGACTACCCCCTATCTATGAAGTGACTGGCATGAGGCAATCCAAGGCAGATGCAGAGGCCTAGACTTTTAGGTGTCCTGCAACATCCGGGTATATTATTATAGTACTATAAATAGATTGAAAAATTGAGCTTTAATCTAATCACTAGAAGACATTAGGAACATTTCAATGGAAGGACATTAATAATTATTAATGTTCTAACCAATTTTACAAATGAGTAAACTGAGGCAAATGGGGCTAGTTAATATTTGCCACAAACCAGTGAGTTAGAAGTTATGAGACGATCTATCAGTGTTCTTGTTCTTAGTGAAAAATATGATTCATTGTTTACTCAAGGAAATACTCCTGCTTACTTTTTTAATCCTAAAATTTTATTGCTCACTAAGTAGATGTTAAACATACTGGCTTATAAAACAAATTAATTTGCAGTTTAATTTACAATTTTATTTTAAAATACTTTTAAAAAATATTTGATAAAAAGTAATTTTGTTAAAATTAGTTTACAGAATTTGGACCTCTGTCTAAAACCATGCACAAAAATCAGATTGAAATGGATTAAAGATCTCAATATCAGACCTAAATCCATAAAGTATGTGGAAGAAAATACAGGAAAACCCTCCACGACATTGAAGCTAAAGGCATCTTCAAAGATGAAACACCACAACAAAGCAACTAGAAGCAAAGATAAACATATGGGACTACATGAAACTGAAAAGCTTCTGCGCCTCAAAAGAAACAGTGATCAAGATACAAAGAGAGTCCACAGAATGGAAAAGAATATTCACCCAACACCCATCTGATAAGGGGTTAATCACTGTATCACTGTCTCCCCCGTTCATCATCAATTTGCTCGAGCAGGCACCAATAACATCTCCATATGACCTGTCTCATGCAAGTAGAGCCCAAGGGCACCTTCTTGCTCCAGAAACATAAAGAGCCTCAAACCATTCCATCAGGTCATGGGAATGAGGTTCATCAATAAATGCTGGATTTTGAAATGACTATAAGAGTATGCTACCCACACGGCAGAGCCTGGCAAGCTACCCGTTTCGTATTTGATATGCAAAATACCAGTAACAATTATAGAACTCATTCCCAAGGGGTTTATATTCAGGATATATGAAGCACTGGCAGAACTTTACAAGAAGAAAACAGCCAACCCCATCAAAAAATGAGGGAGAAGAAATGAACAGAAGCTTTGACAAGGAAGAAATTCGAATGTCCAAAAGGCATATGAAAAAATGTTCATCACCACTAATCATCAGAGAGATGCAAATCAAAACAACAGTGAGATATCATCTCACACCACAGAGACCGGCTCATATCCAAAAGAGCAAGGAAACAAGTGCTGGCGTGGATGGTGAAAATGGGACTCTCATCTATTGTTGGTGGGAATGTCGACTGGCACAGCCTTTTGGAAAACGATATGGATATTCCTCCAAAGACTAGACATTGAGATCCCATTTGATCCACCCATACCACTCCTGGGAATATACCAGTGAAGACAAAAACACAGCGGAAACACCAACTGCACTTTTATTTTCATAGCAGCACTATTCACAATAGCCAGAATCTGGAAACAACCAGAGTGCCAGAGAACTAATTACTGGATAAAGAAACGTTGGTACCTCTATACAATGGAATACTATGCAGCTGTGAGGAAAAATGAAGTTATGAAATTTGCCTATAAATGGATGGACATGGAGAGGATCATGTTGAGTGAAGTTAGCCAGAAGAAAAAAAAGTGTAGTTGAAATATAAAATTTCATTCTATAAAAATATAGAATGAAATATATAATGAAATATAAAAAATATAGAATGGCTGCACTTTTTGTGCATTATATATTATATATAATATGTATATATATATATAGTATGATATATATCATACTATATATATTATATGATACCAATATCCAAGGTCAGGCAAAACATCGATCAGGAGGTCTTGCTTGTCAAAGGCAGAATCTACCACAAACCTAAGGGGAGTCAGAGGTTAGGTAAGGCAGAGAAGGGAACAGTGTGCTAATAATTGTTGAATGTGACAATACCAGCCTAGAACTGAGCATTGAGTACAGGTAAGATACACAAGATAATCTCTAAATGTATGTATTGAAATCCACAGTGTGTAAGAGAAGAGAGAGAGAGAGAGAAGGAAGAGAGAGAGAGAGAGAGAGAGAGAGAGAGAGAGAGAGAAGAGATAAAGAACCTGCCCTAGGGGAGGGAAAGGGAATTGGGGACATTGGAGGTAGGAAATGGGCACTCACGAATGTTGCAGGACTCCTCTAAGAACCCCCTTTCTCTATCCTATGGAGGTTTTTCCAGGCAGATCTTGGCTCAATACATTAGCATATAAAAAGACATTGGGTGAGGTGCTGGGAGAAATTACCTGAGGGCATTTGACCCTTCCTCCTGCCTTTGGCTTGCAGCTCCCCCCCCCCAGCTCTGCTGGGAGGCTTTGAATTAGCTCTGGGTCCTTGTACATTTCTATAGAGCTATTTTCCTGTTTTTATCTCTAGATACCCCAGCCCAGAATGGGCTGGGCTGGGGAGTTTAGGCGGATATCTGGCTATAAGATAAGCTGCAAGAAGAAAGAAGCTCTCTCTTTTTTTTTCCCCTTTTGCCATTTCAGCTTCCCTTGGTGTCTTGCTTCTCCGTCCTCTCCATTCTCTGTTGGGCCTCAACACGTGGTGGCAGCCATCTTGGCCTACACCTGGCTGGGGCCTAGCTGGGAACCCAGAGTCCGGAGGTTTTCCCTGCTCTTGGATTGTATATTGGATCCTGTGATAGTAAAGCCCTTTTAAACTGCATCGGGAAAAAAAAAAAAAAAAAAAAAAACTGCATCGGATTCCTGAGTCTTCATCCATTCCCCGCCGGCTTCGGAGGTAGAAAGAAACTTCGCTTCCCAGCACTGTTGGGGACCCCCGGCAGCGCTCCCGACACCACGAACATCTTTGTAATTGTATATTTCATGGTGGTATAATAAAATATATTAGAAAATCTATAAACTGCTCAAGATTGGCTCCCGAGATGGGAGACTCAGTGTCGCATCTGGCTCCTCCGTCATCCAGCTGCCCTTTCCTGCAAGAGAAGCAAAACGGAAGCAACGCAAACGACAAACCTCCTCAGAATCCATGGTGGTCGATGTCAGCTTGCAGCTGTGCGACTGATTAACTGACAGTGTCAGGTACAGAACCAGTCCAGAGGCTCCGAACTCCCTGTAAGACTCTCTTCAGAAACTATCTCCAAGCACTGCCCTTCAGCAAGCTCAGCCAGCCCTTCTCTCTGCTCCTCTCACTCTATCCCGCCAGGCTCTCTGCTCCTCCAGCTCACTCCTGCCAGTCTCGCTGAGAACCCAGTCTCATCTGACTCACTCACCTGTTTTCTCAACTCATATATCCCCATAATTTGGATATTGGCCATCCCTTTAAGAGTAAAAGGCCATCCCTTTGAAGGGATTTCTTAAAGGGGGTCCAACAATCTCTATTACATAAGCACTAATATCTGGTGTTTTGATTCCATCTGTTAAAATCTCGAACACAAATAAGCTTAATTACAGAATAAAATTAAATAATTATCCAAATGTCTTGCCAGTAGCCTGGCCTGACACATGGACTCACAACTTTCTACTCAACATCAAGGTTTAGCAGCCTCCCTCAGAAAGACAAAGACTAAGCCAGGAAGTAGGGAGCCTTCACCATTCATTATATGAGTGAGAAATTGAAGACTTATCACAGCCTCATGTTTTCAATTTCAGCTTGAATGTCTGCCTTTAATTATCTTTGAAAACTTGACACCATTTACTTAGCTCCTTAACACTTCTTTGCAGAAATTGAGGCTTTTTATTTTTTGGTAAAAGAAAGTGAAGTATCTGTTTTTTCAGGAGAAAAGTTCTATAAAGAAGCAGGGATAAACATGAGTACTAAAACACAAATTATAAAATATTTGAAGAGTAAACAAAAACTTCCTGTAGGAGACACATAAGTAATGGTGTGTCGGCAGGGACATGGCAATGGTACAGTGGACAGAATGCCTTGCAGGCAGCTGACCCGGTTGGAGCCTGGCATCACCTAAGATCCCCTAAGCACTGTCAGGAGTAATTCTTGAGTGCAAAGCCAGGAGTAACTCATGAGCATCACTGGCTATGACCCATAACCAAAAAAGGGGGTGGGGAGAGAATTATATGTTGAATACAAAAACATTACTCTGTGCCCTGTTAACATTTGCGCATGACTCACAGATACGATTTTTCAAAGGAACAGTTGCAAATGCTCTATCAATCACTAGTGTACTGGGACAAGCTCAAAATGATGCACCAAGAGTAACTGGCCAATTGTCAGGAATTTTGTGAGCTAACTGTAAAACACCCATCATTAAAGATCACGTTATATGAACATGCAATGCATTAGTTCTATTAATAGATACAACACTCCTGAGCACGTCTCTCATCACTCCTTTCTCTCTCTTTTAGTCTATCAATCCATTGCCTCCTTTCACTCTCTCTCCTCAAATATTTCCCTGAATAAAACCATTTTACTTCACTACTTATCTCCTTTAAATATCTTTCTACAGGGAAAAATGCTGACCCTGGAGACACTTGGGCAGGGTCCTAATGGGACCTGAAGCAGGGGGACAGGAGCCTCCTGGCTCACAAGAGCAGAGGCTAGTCAGGCCCAGCTTAGGCCGGACGCATGCAGAGAAGCTTAAGTAGGAATGAGAGACGTCAATAAGAATGAAAACTGCTCCAGGTGCAGTCCTTTCCCTGTGAAAACTCTTGAAAACCAGAGAAATGCCCCTTTTGTACAGAAAAAAGCCCCAAGAGGGAGCAGTTTGGGGGAAAACCTTGTGGAAGCTGCTTTGGTGAAGCCACACAATGCATAGACATTCCAGGGCACAGCGCGGATGCGGGAATCTCATTCCTGCAGGGCCTCTTCCTTCTGGAGAAGCCCACGTTCTCCCATAAGCACCTGACTCTCCTTTCCCTCTCCTTCCCATCTTATAAATAAAGTTATATTACATCATATACAAAAAATGTAAAAATAACCAACTTTTCCATCAGTTTCCAATGATGGCATTTCATAACACCTTACGTAACAATATATACTCTTGAGATTTTTTCCATCATCAACTTATATGTAATGAAACTCCTAATGGTATCCTCCATGTCTCTCTCTGAAACTACAAATTTATGCCAACCTGACATTACGCTGGTTGCTTGGACCAGAATGAGGGTATTATTTACATCACAAAAATCAACAAATACTATCAGCAGGGCTGTTTTCCTTACAGAGATGATTATTAAACATTTATGAATGTGTTGCTGCATATAGCATTTATCACTATCACTATCTTCCTGTTCATCATCTATTTGCTAGAGTGGGCACCAGTAATATCTCCATATGTCCTGTCTCATGCTAGTAGAACCCAAAGGCATCTGCTTGCTCCAAGAACATAAAGAGCCTCAAACCATTATATTAGGTCATGGGAATGACCTAATATAAGTGTTACTGGTATTTGGCATGTCAAATACGACACGAGCAGCTTGCCAGGCTTGCCGTGCGGGTGGCATACTGTGGTAGTCACCTCTAAATAAAGCATTTATTGATGCTCCACCCAGCAGACCAGACTATCACAGCCTGGCTCGCGCAGCCGCTAAGCGGCCACTGGTTCATCAATAAATTGCATTTATAAGAATATGATAATAATTAATGCCTATGTAGAGAGGTTTACAAGTAAAAGGCAGAAAAGATATTAATGCAACATCATACATATTTCGTAATATCTCCAGTTAAGGGTGGAATAATTTAACTATACATGCATGTGCACATGACTTGTTGTTTTCTTTAAACTGAGATGGTCCCAAATATTAAAGACACAAAGGCACAAAGTTTCCATAGTATGCTTCAAATTATTTAGGAAGACACTTATATATTTTTGTTGTTGTTGTTTAGGTCATGGTGGGTTCTGTCAACACCCAGCATTGCTCAAGTTCATTCCTCAACATGTTCTGGGACTCATATGTAGTGTCATAGGTTCCTATCAGGATTTGCCACATGCAAGGCAAGTGCCATATCTCCTGTATGATTACTTTTTTCTCTTGTACTTTAACCAGCATAACTTCAAATAATAAATGTTATCTAAAATATATGACACCAACAAAGTGCTATGTGCAGCATTAAATGAAACATCATGCAAAGCTGATTATCAGGCAAAGCAAAGAAATAAGGTCTAAAAGAAAAGATAGTTGAGCACTTGATCACTTGATATCCTGTTATTCATCGATTTCCTCGAGCGGGTGCCAGTAATGTTTCTATTTGACCCTATCATGTGCCAGTGTAGCCCACTGTATTTATAAGAATATGATATAAATGTATATATATGAAATATAAATGTATATAAATGAAATATAAATGTATATAAATGAAATATAAATGTATTTCAGGGATATTAAGAGTCTCGAACTGTTTGTTTAGGGTCTGATAAGGAAGTCTGACCATCTTGCAGGTGGGTGGCCAAGCAATCTTTTGATGTCCCATGGGATCCAATCTGCAAGGGCTCTAGTCCAACGGTCGTCTCCAGATCACATTATATGACCAGCCCATCTGATTTTTGATGTCCTGGCAGATGAGAGAGCATCCTTCATTTTAGAATAGTGACGGAGGTCAATTTATATTTTTTAATCAGTAATAAAAAATGAAAAGATAGTTATCTTGGTAAATTCAATTAACTACCAATCTGGGGTCAACATGATAGTAGAGCAGGTGAGGTACTTGTCTTGCACAAAACTGATCCAGGTTCAATTCCTGGCACCCGTATGGTTGCCCACACCCCAGCAGTAGTGATCCCTGAGTATAGCCCCCAAACAAAGCAAGCAAAAAACTACATACCTGCAATATGAAAAGTGTTATTTTCCCATTATCATTTGTGAAAAATGAAAGGAAACTGAACCATTATAGAATAGACAGATGATCCAAACAGGCATGACTGTCAAGGAGACACGCATGAAAAGTTCCTAAAAAGGTGAACTCTCTCTCACTATTTGCAAAATGTGCATCAGACCAACATGACATTGCCCACCTCTGAGAACAGGAGACAAGGAACAGAAATGATGGCGCACACATGGAGAGAGGGGAATATGTGTGCTCTGCTGTAGCAATAAAGATACTTGTGCAATACAACAAGCAATGAAGTCCTAAAACAGAGCCAGTGCTTTGTATATAGCAGGTCATGGTTCAATCTAGAACGCTTCATCCCCTGCCACCCAACAAGCATTGCCAAGAGCAACACCCAGTATAGAGGTGGGGCAGCCGCCAAATACTACTGACTGTGGCAAAAAAAAGGAAAAAAGAAAAATAAGTAAATACAAAAGGAGACATTTCACATCATTCAGTAAGCCCACTTTTAGGTAGTAACCCAAAGAAGATAAAACACTAATATAAAGAGCTAGATTCTTTTTCAGGTTGTGTTGCAGTGTTATTCACAATACCCAAGAATGAGAAGCCAGGTCCGCTCCCCATACACAAAGGCGTGGTAGGGTAGGCTCGATGACTACAGACGTCCGAGAAAGGCGAAGTCCTGCAATTTTCAACATGAGTCTAGAGGGCGTTAGGCCTAGCGAAATAAGTCAGAGAAAGACAATCCCCATATGAGTCACATATATGCGGTACATGGTACACGGCAAATGCTAATACACAGATGACCAAAAGGAAACAAATGTAACTTTCAGGCTAGAAGCCAAATTATTAGGATAATCAGAGGGAAACGTGAAGAAGGAAAGATCTGGTAAAAAGGACTATTTATGAATGTGATAGTGGTGAATTAAGAGTATGGAAATGACTTACAATGATGCACAACTGAAATTTATATTGATGCCTATGTATTATAATGCAATGTTACTTCATTCAAAATAATAGAAATTTAAACTAAAAATGATACACTTGAATATTGTTGTCTAGAAACAGAATTCTAAGGAGATCCATAGTTATTACTGAACTCACATATGAAGTAATGTGAAAGTTATTTGAAAGCAAATAGAAAGTCAGAAATGTTTGGTATGGTGGAGAGCTCCAGCAGAATTCACGGATGATGACTTGTGGAATTGGAGGATTTCCATTGGATTCTAGTGGCAAGAGCAGAACCACAGAAGGTAAAGAAGTGACCTGGCATCACCCAGGAGCCCAAGAGACAGGATCATCAAACATTAGCCCGTTCGCAGCCTCTCACAGTCCTGCCTCTGGAATGCTTTGAAGCAGGAAAACAGACTATACAACAGAGGCCTTGGGAGCAGCGGGTTCGGGAGATTCCAGAGAAAGACGCAATATCTTGCATTGGGAGTTGAAAGGTTGAAAGGTAGAGGTGGAATGTTGGCCATAAAGGACAGTGCTTTATGAGCATCTCCTTGAAGAAGGCACAGGGACTTTTGCTGTTCTCCTGTTCTAAGGACCTGCTAGAATTCCAGGTAGTTAATCCACTAAAGTCACAGTCAACCCGTGAACACAGGGAGTCAGTAACAAGTACCCCAGCTTCCTGTCCCTCATCGAGCCAGTTCTGAGGAATGATTCTAAACAGAAGGAGCTCTCCTTACAGGACTGCTCCCTGGCTGCTCTGCTCATTCACATGGTTTATTGCCTCTCTGACCTTCCCTTTATCAGAGATGCACTCCTTCAATACGCTCCCTAAAATTCTCCTACCCCCAAGAGAAAAAAAGTAAGCTCCTTAAATTCCATCCTCTGCTTTGCACTCTATTTTAAAAGCAAATACAAACAAATATAACAATTGCAACAAGATAGGGTAATAGATTGCAGGTATTTAAGATTAAAAAAAAGCATGAGAAAATGAAGCAATTTATTTGTGAGCAACAGTATTTTTAGCTAAAGGTTGTTGTATTCTATCAATATAATTCTTGGGTTAAATTAGACGAGAAAATGCTAGATCAAGCAGAGCATCACGGTAATAACTCAATTCAATGAATATCTTGTTTTCTCAGGCAGGGAGAATGGTAATATTGAGGATATAAGAATGAAGCAAAGAGTGCCGTCTCCTGACACTGTAAAAGGTGAAAATAGGAATCCTAAAGTCAGGATGCTGAAATTGATCAATTAACTGTGTGTAACAACTGATTCCTAGAAACTGAATGTTTGCACAATCCTTATCAGTCCTGGGAAGAGCTTAATCTCTCTAGTAAGAGCAGATTAGAAACATTCCTACAGACAAATATTAGAAAGGATTTTACTTTTGTGGTTATTCAATTCACCTAACCATATGTGTTATTATAATCACACCAAGGAATTATCAAATGTGCTGCCCCTGGACTAAACCGGAAATGCCCTCAGTTTTCTGGCTAAATCTTCTCAGTTCCTTAGCTCAACTTTCTTTAAAGTTTTCTTTTTAAGATCAGAGCTTAGAGAAGTTCTGGCATCTAGCTCAGCTTTCTACTCAAAAAATATTGCAGACTTGCCCTCCGTACCCCAGGAGCACACCTGACTCTTAGTCACCCCAAGATGAATGCATCATCAGAGTTTCTAGAATTTTTACGTGACATCTCAAATCTGGGAAGTTCATAAAAAATCCAAGTGACTGCACAAAATTCTTCAACATGGATGTTTACATGAGAACAGGTGACAGTAACTCCATCAGCTAGAGTTAGAATTCCAATAAACATATCACTACCCAAGACTTGCACTCTGTAAAATCAACCAATATCCAATTTCCCAGAACAGAAGTCATAGAATGTATTCTCAAGAGCAAGTTCATTTTTATATTTTAATTATTTTCCATTGTGCTGTAATATCACCACCCAATTATACTACATAAAATGATATGAAATTTCTTCCTGGGACTGTTATGTAAGCCAGTTACAGTAAATGTAAAATATCTTTATTTCCATTTTTAAAGCATCATCTTTTTAAATTAGATATTAAGAAAAAGAGGGGAGACAATTCTGCCTTTTTACAATAGCTTGATTCTAAAGTAAGAGTAAGTAATTCTAAGTAAGAGTCCCAAACTAAAATTACACAATGGTCAACCCACTCCACAAGACCAAGTCTACCACATGCATGGAATTTAGTCCATCAAAAACAGTTTAATTTCTATAAATTATGTCAGTATTATTATGTTGGAATCTAGTAAAAACCTACACAATTTTATACCAAAATTTTATACCAAATTTTATTCCAAGAAATAATACACTAACACAGTTCCATTCCACTGGGGATAATTTCTTAAAATAAGTGTCAGAAATTAAAGTAAATTTCAAATAGAGACAGAGGAAAAAATGCATATATGCCATTTATTTAAAGACTAATTTCATCTTGATATAATGCCGCATATAACAACTGCTTCTGCCTTTAATTTGGACACTCGGGACTTCCCAAGGTAAAATATTTGCATTCCCTGCTGTCGGGTCTAAATTCCCAGCTTCAACTTCCCCAAATTCACCTTTTCACTTTTTCAGCTCTTAGAGATTGTTTGCTTCTCATGTTGTTTTAAATTTAAAAATGATTACAGGAGGGCACCTTCTTATCCAAGGACACCTTAGATAGTAACAGATCCCTATGTCATGAAACATAAATATCTGTGACTTAATTATCACAGTAGTAGTAGCAAGCAGAATGGAGTGTGATTAAAAAGCTTTCCTGTCCACAGACTACTGATAAACCACTGCTGCTTTTAGTATAGAGCTCCAAATAAACAATTCAAAGATTTTCTTCACCTTTTCATTCAAACTGAGTCTATTTTCAGAGAACGTGATGCAGAGCTCAGTGGCTGACTTCAGAAGTCACGTGTTCGATATCCTTACTGCACGCATGAAGAGTGAATCTCAGAGAGATTGGTTGTCCCAAGCAGAGAAGCTGTTTGTAGAAGCAGGACAGCGGGGACCTATTGTCCTGGAGAGTGGACCTATATTCCACTTAGAGAAAGAGGGGACCAGCATTCCACTCTCTCTAAGCAAATAGAACTTCAGGTAAGAGTATCATTGTGGGAAGACATGCCCAGGTTGCTCAGGGCTTCCTCCTGGCACTGTGCTCAGGATCACTCCTAGAGGTGTTCAGGGGACCATACGCTGCTCCAAGGGCTGAACTGAGGTTGGCGGTGGGCAGGGCAAGCACCTTCACCCCCTGCGGTAACTCTCTAGCCCAGCGCATCACGATATAAAAGCAAACTAGAAACTCTTGAGTCAGCATTTATGCACTGTGCCATGCTTTGCTTCTGACTAGGACTGTCTTCAATCCTCTAGTGATTGTACTCATTGCAAATGGGATGTGGGGGACCTTAGCAAACTCTGAGAAATACTGCATGTCAGAAAAGTGAATTTTCAGCCTATTTCCATATTTTGACCTACATCCAATGAATAGGACTTCCTGATAAATTAAAACTGTATATTTTTGTAATGTGCAGTTACCCTGAGTTGGCATTAATATTTCCATCCAATATTCACAAATTAAAATGACACAGGTTCAGTTGCTATTCTCTGGAGAATGCTAATTATTTTCCCCTAAAATTATTCTCTAGATTAGGTAGGTATTATTATAGGGCAGTAACTCTGCAGAAATGAACAAAAAACTTTATAGCCAGTGGGCAATGAATACAACTGATTAAGGTACCAAATATATTCCTTATGCTGTAGGGCTTTAAATTGGTATGACCTTTACTTGGGGGGAAGTTTTATTACTTGTATTAAAAAAAATTCTAAAATTGAGAATACTAGTCACCAATAACTCAACTTCTTATAGGTTACCTAAGAAAATATTTTCAAAAATGTAGAAAAAATTCTAAAATTGAGAATACTAGTCACCAATAACTCAACTTCTCATGGGTTACCTAAGAAAATATTTTCAAAAATGTAGAGAGTTAATCTATAAGAGTATGAAGATGTACTTCTTGCTCTCTCATTTCACCTGATATTTAGGATATTCTGGCCTCTGAGTTTATTGCTTCTCTCTCTTTGAAAAATCAGCTGCTTCAATAATGCAACCATTTTAAACAAACTGAAACTCTAAAGGTTGGGGGATATTCTTTCACCTGACCCAGAGATGATTACACCATTTTCGTTGGATTCATCCCAAAACTTGACAAGCCTCTGCTCCAACCTTTTATGTGAATAATTCCTGTCACATAGTATATGGGGTCAACTGGCATATGACAGAAAGGATAATTGCTTCTGTCAGAGCTTAATGGACTAGGGTTCATGATTTTCTAAAAGTAGAAATCAAATGATATAACAGAGAAGAGCAATTATTATGGGAAGAGAAATATAAGAACTTGCATTCATCAATAACATTGCCATGTACGTGCTTTAATGGTCAATATAATTAGTGTCAGCTGAGGGAGGCGTGGTGCTGGGGTGGGCAGGAAATGAGCGTCTTCGGGGCGGGAACACACTGGTGGTGGGAGTGGTGTTGAAGCATGAATCTATCAACTGTATATGAAAACCTTTTTACTTTGTACATCACAGTGTTTCAATAAAAAAGGAAAAAAAATTAAAAAAAAAACAATCCTATCATCACCAGTTTTTAAACAATTGTTTTCTGGGGAAAAAATCAATTTAGCTCTCAACATAAGTGAAATGATTAAGATTCTTTGAAAATTAAAGGCAAAAACATGCGGAAACAGTACAAAGAAAAAAGTTAAGCCATATGACCTCACATGCTTCCTTCTTTGGGAAAAGTCAGATCAACTAGGGAGGGAAAAGTGAAACCACAGAATTGAATCTGCAAGTTTCCAAAGAGGTAACCTGAGGTGAAGTAACTATACAAACAAAAGAGAGGAAAGCAGTCCACAGACTCAGAAGTCAAATAGAAGACACAGCAAAGATAATTCTAGAGAACGTAAAACTGGCTTTAGTGCCAGATATAGCTGTGAGGAGCAGCTTCAGCTCCCAAGCCATCTGCCGAGAGCCCTAGCCTACTTAATGCCAAGCATCTGATAAATAGTTAATGAATGCAGCACTTGACCTGATGAAAATTACTTCCCCAAAGTTAGAGTCATTGGAATATGAATGTGGATATGTAAGGTTGCTGTTTGGATCAGCCTTATCCAAACACTGCCTCCCTCTTACCTGGAAAAGATGTGGCCAGGAATATCAGTCCTCAGAATTTGCTATTAATTGGTGGACTTCTTAAAACAATGTGTATCTTAAATGCATGTAACTGGTGTATAGAGGGTATGAGAGCATAAATTTAATCTTGATTTTTATAAATAAGTGTCCACTGAAAGAGGAAAAAGAATCAGAGGGTTAGCAAGTCTGCAAAAACAAAAAGTCTGATGTCAATGACTTCTTAGTCATTCACTATTCATGTAGAGAGAACATCTTATCATGGGATAAGATGCTCCTTGTTTTTTTTTTTTAAACAAATATTTGTCATTGTTGTTTCTGGGCCATACTTAGCTGTTCTTAGGCCTGATTTCTGGCTCTGTGCTCAGGGATCACTTGTCACACTGTCTAGGAAATCATATGTGGTGCCAGGAACTTCAGCTGGTCCCATGCAAGGTAAGCATGTTCCCACCTTAGAAGAAAACATTTAACTTGAGATGAAGGAAATGTTGGGAGACCCTCATTTTCTCAAGTAGACTTCTGGTCATTGATTTTTGTATAGTTGGAACCGGTTCCATGATCAGAATATGCTGGAATCTCCTGATAGATGGTTATGGGAATTTGTTCAAGCACAGAGGCCCTGTTCTATGAAACTAGTGTTCTATGAAACTAGCACTCACAGTAGAGATGCACGCAAGGTGGGTGAGAAGAGCGGTGCATGTGTGAGTGGATGTGACCTTCGAGGGGGACTGCAGATGCTTCCCAGACAAAGAAGGGGCCACGGAGACAAACACGGCTGTCTTCCTCCAGAAACTGGTTCCAACTTGAGTTCTGGAAAGAAAGAAAAAAAAAAGGAAAGCACATCTTCACTTGATCACTTGATCACCTGACATCCCATTATTCGTCGATTTGCTCGAGCAGGCACCAGCAGCGTTTCCATTTGTGCCTGTCACGTGCCAGTGTAGCCCAACGGCATCTGCTTGCTCCAGGAATACGAAGGGCCTCAAACCATTCGTTCAGGGTCTTGACAAAGAAGTCTGACCATCTTGTAGGTGGTCAGTCACGTGATCTTTTGGCGTCCCATGGGCGTCCCAGTAGGTAACGGCTCTAGTCCAGCCGTCATCTCCAAATCTCATTACATGCCCAGCCCACCTGATTTTCGACGTCTTGGCAAATGAGCAGAGCCTGGCAAGCTGTCACATATGTGACATGCCTAAACCAGTGACAACAATGGATCTCATCCCCCTGACCCTGAAAGAGCCTTAAATCCGGCAGTGCTAAGAAAGCACTTCTTACTGTGAGTATTTTATTAATCCTACTAGGGAAAATATGGACATGTTCCTTATTCCTTATGCTATGTGCTGAATTGTGTGTGTGTGTGAGAGAGAGGGGGGGGGAGAGAAATATGGAGACTATCTCTAGCTAAAGAATATCATTATGTGATTATGGTGAAAGAAAGTGTATGTCTATAAAGCAAAAAAAGAGACAGTGTATGTGATTATGAATAGAGGACGTCTGTGTAACAAGAGAGAAAGGGTGTGCTCATGGGTAGGGAAATCTCTGTCTATAAAGCAAGAGAGAAACTGCTGACATATGAGAGTGAGCTGAATTCTGTGTTTATGGAGAGAGAGTGTGAGTATAGCAAGAGTCAATAGAGATTGAGACTTTTTTTTCTGTGTGTTTCCCATGACCTGATGGAATGGTTTGAGGCTCTTTATGTTCCTGGACCAAGCAGGTGTCCTTGGGCTCTACTTGCATGAGACAGGACATATGGAGATGTTACTGGTGCCCGCTCAAGCAAATCGATGATGAACGGGAAGACAGTGTGTGTATATATATATATATATATATATATATATATATATATAGAGAGAGAGAGAGAGAGAGAGAGAGAGAGAGACAGACAGACAGACAGACAGAGCTAATGCTGATGTGTTTATGAAGATAAAGAGAGAAAAATATGGAAAGGAAGATAAAACTTAAATGAGACTAAAGTTTCTCAAACTTTTGTGCTTTCAGGAGCCTTTGGTGTTTTCAGTGTTTCCTAGTTTTGAAATGGAGGGGCAGGTGGCTGGTGCAGGGCTGAGGGGCTTGCCTGGCACACAAGGATCCTGGTTCCATCCATGGCATCCGTGGTCTTCTGAGCAAGACTGGTTCCAGTCCTGGTAACTCCTGAGCCCTGGTGACCCAGGTAACCGCAGCATGGCAGAGCCCAAGCAGGCCTCTCCTTGGGCCTTCACACTGAACCACTGACCTGGCCATCTAAGAATCACTGGAAAGAGGGCCTGGCCACTGCTTGAGAGGCCAAAATTTAAATTAAATTTAAAAATTACACAACAATAAGAAGAAACTAGCATCAAAAAAGCATACACTGAATGGACTGAAAAGCCTGTGGGCTCTAGCGGAATGAAACCTGGCCACAGGGAAGGCCTTTCTAGATGCCTCCAAAACTGCGAGACAGAATTATCACATGATACTGTCATTTGACTGCAGAATTTTCAACCATTTCCCTAGCTCTGCATTCAGGAATTACTCCTTGTGGTGCTCAGGGGACCCTATAGAATGTCGGGAATTGAACCTGTGTTGGCCATGTGCAAGAAACTACCTGCTATATTATCACTCTGACTCCACAACCATCAGGAAATAAAATCACGACCTCCCAGAGGTATATAGCTGTGCACATTCACTGTTTCACATTATTTATAAGAATCACATAGCAATAACTTCAGTATCCATTAGCAAATGAAGAAAACTATGAGTGTGCCTGATATTAGATTATTCAGCCATCAGAATGAGGAAACCTTGCCATTAGGTACAATGTGGGCAGAGCTTATGATATTACACTAGGCTAAATGCATCAGATAAGGACAAATGCTGCACAAATCTGGTTACAGTTAGAGTAGAAATAAACCAAGTTCAGAAAATACAGAAGAGCTTGCTGGTACATCTGACGTGTGAGATGGGGGTGGAGATGTAGATGGATAAACCAGAGGTGATCAAAGGATACAAATTTCTAGTCCTAATCCAGAAGTGATCCCTGATAGTGGTAAGCCCTGAGAATAGCTGGTGTGACCCAAAGACAGAGAGAGAGGTTGGACGATAATAAAGTAGAGAGTATTGATTATTTAGAATACTATAATGTGTATCTGAAACTTGATAATAGAGAACAACTTAAAAGTTCTCATCACATACATAAAAAGGTTCTAACTATGTGAAGTAAAGGATGTGTTAAGAGCACTTATTGTGGTAAGCATTTACAATTTATACACATCTACTGTTATATGCCTCATATGCCTGAATTTAGTTATCACAATTCAGCTGGTTAAAATAAAAACATTACTCTGATCAGTTCCTGTTGCAGTACACTGCTGCCCAGAGACTCTGCATCTGGCCTGGAGTTGCCTCCTGCAGGTCATCTGACTATGTAGTTTATACGGGTTGGTATAAATATTCTCACATGCTGCAATAATCATTGTGGACTAGCTAGATTTTACCAGTATATTTGTCTGGCCACGTTGGATCTCTAAGTAATTTGACCAGAGAGAAATGCTGTTTGCCTCTAAGCAAGCAAGCATGGCTCTCTGATAACTCAAAGGCTGATATACAGAACAACCATGAAGTAAAGATGAAATTCTTGTGAAGGCTTGGAGAAATATATAACTGGCAATAGAATATTCTTTGGTGCAGATGAATGCCTTTGTATTCTGAGATACAGTTCATCTCAGGAACTACTACTCCACTCCACCCTGCAGGGGCACTTACAAGGCAGATCTTGGCTCAGCAACATTAACATCTCAAAGGGCCTAGGTGAGGTCCTGGGAGAAATTACCTGAGGGAATTTAACCCTGATGGCTTTCCATTGGAGAGGGAGGTCTGAGTTGCAGGGATATAAAAAAATAGCCTGCTTCCTTTTTGCCTCTCTGTTCCCCCTTTCTACTGGCGCTCCCCCTTCTTGTGTCTTCGTTGTCTCCTCCCTGAGGGGCCCCAACATGTGGTGGCAGCCATCTTGGCCTACATGTGGTCGCGGCCCAGCTGGGAAAGCTAAGTTCAGGGTTTTTCCTATTGCTGATTTCTATGTATGTATAGAACATATGCTAGAATCTGTGTTAAGTAAAGCATTTTGAAACTTCTCTGGATTCTCGCTTCTTTCTCTGTCTGATTGCTGCTGATCTCCTGGGACAGAAGGGGATCCCTGACCCTGCTCATGGATTTTGTGCGGGCATTCTAGTGTTTCCCTGCAAGTTTCAATAACTTAAAATAATCGTTTCCGATTTTATGGCAATGACTACCCTAAATAACTTCTGATATTTTATTTTACTGCTGTTGTTTTATTACGCTGAATTCATATTTTGCAGGGAAAAATGAGGAGGAAAGTATGCATTGTTTTAAAGCCTTGGCAGTATCTTTAAACGCTGATTAACAGGAAACAGGCTACTGAATCTGCTTCTGCATTCAAACTTTTGCCGTGACAGTTTTGGCTGAAGCTATTCAGAAAATGTGTCATCAAAAGATTCAGAGTTGGAAAAGAGCAGAGCACTTTAAACACATTTCTTGATCATGGTAATATTATGTGCTGTTTTGACACTGCACCAGAAGTGGGAAAACCACCATTTTCAAAATGGCTGGCAATGCGGAATCTGCAATCCTATAGAGAAAACATCACAGTTGATTCCATTAAAACCCATTGATCTACTGTGCATAGTGGAGCTGTTATCCATGCATGATTTTTGTAACATATGCTGATCTTGCATTTGGAAGTAATTACCTCAAGGCAGTATGCAGACTACACGTGTTCACACATTTCATCATGTAGTAATGTATAAAATCTCACTTGTTTATATCATCCCCTTTCCCAGGAGAGAATAGTCAGCAGAGGGTTAAATCCACAGTGACAAGAAACACTGTTTTCCCAAAACCTTAATTTTCACTTAAAAGTTCAAATTTTCCCATTGGCAACAAATAGAGTTGGTTGTTTGCCTTGAAGTGACAGGTTCAATTGCCTAGTTAAAGAAGAAGGGGGAAAGTCTTAATACTCCAGTCTGGATGACTATCTGGGATCTTTCATATTAAAAGTGACTTGTCATGAAAATATATCAAAAACCCACAGCAGCCAAGCTCAGCTCCAGCTGGAACAAGGGCTCCTGTTCTTCTCTGAAGTAACAACCTTCCGGATGGAGAGCCGCCATGCACATTTCCCAACAAATCACCTAGAATTTCACGACACGTACAGGAGAGACAAGATTAAATACAATTAAAGATGGCGCTGTTCACTAAGAACATACCTATGTGGCAGGAGCTTGTCTACCTAGAGACTTTGGTCCTGCATGAAAGGTGTGCTACAGCCTGAAACACAGGACAGAACCTTTTGTCACAGGCTTCTTTTTGGCTTGGACTTGGGAGCAAACCCAACCCCAGTTCCCTTGGGTGATGACCCTGGCTCCCTGGGACAGACTTTGTGGTTCAACCTGAGATGCTTCCTGCTCTATCACCTTCATTCCATCAGTGCCAATATCCAAACAGTGAAAAGGGCAGCTGGTGCTGGGAGTTCCCTGAGGATGCTCCTGCCGTGGCCATTGTCTTCTCTCGCTCTGGACCTTCACAGGACTTCGTGGAGGCATCACCTGGGGAACTTTCAGAAATTACCCAGTGTTTGGGCGACAATCCACACTGTAAATCTGCCCAGGCTGTATTCCCTCAACTACAATGCTGTTCATGAATTTTGGACCTTTACTCTCTTCCCAAGGTTACATACATTTCAGTTCCCTCCCTTTTCCGGTGTGTTCTAGTACCTTTAGCAAAGAATTACACAACACTTGAGTTTTAGCGTTTTATGGCACCTGAGCACAGCAGAGCCATGCATGGTACCTCAACACTGCCAGTTGTGGGACTACCACTGCCACCAAAAAAAAAAGTTTAGTTTTCAGGACTGTATGCATGTCCCTCACTCACTGCTAGTGATTTCTACTCTCATTCCATTGCAGTTGGATAAGATACTGAGAATTATTTCAGAACTATTAATAAAAAGTGGGGGCAGAGCAATAGCACATGGGTAGGGCAATTGCCTTGCATGCAGCCAATATAGGTTCAATCCCCAACATCCCATGTGGTCCCCTAAGCACCACCAGGAGTAATTCCTGAGTGAAGAGCCAGGAGTAACTCCTGAGCATCGCTGTTTGACCCAAAAAAAAAAAATAAAAGTAGTAAATACCACTCAGCCTCTGCTCCTTGAGGTGTTGCAGGTGTGACTATGGTGCTCGGCTGCATCAGCAGGTGGCAGACAGGAAACAGGCTTGTCTACACCCAGGACTCTGCCCTGTAGGCCCTGGATGGTTGATGGTCTGACATAAAAAAGACTGGACCCCCTGGGATGAACCCAGAGCCACAGCAGAGCCTGACAAGCTACCTGTGGTGTATTTGATATGCCAAAAACAGTAACAATAATGGACCTCATTCCCAACGAATGGAGAAGTTACTGGAGCCTGCTCGAGCAAATCAATGAACAACGTAAGATAAGTGACAAGTGACAAGTCCTATCATGAAAGAAGCTGTTATTCTTGTTGTCCTGAGAAAAATAAATGGTTCCTGTAGATCAACATTTCAGAAGCCTAAAAAAAATTCATAGTTAGACTTTGATTTTTTTTCTAATTATCTAGTTAACTTGATGTAAAATTC
Organism: Cryptotis parvus; assembly: GCA_021461705.1. Taxonomy (NCBI): domain Eukaryota; kingdom Metazoa; phylum Chordata; class Mammalia; order Eulipotyphla; family Soricidae; genus Cryptotis; species Cryptotis parvus. Next base: position 8,856 of record JAJIBD010008495.1, on the reverse strand, counting down.
CTGAATTTTTTTGCCTTTTTTGGAGGTAGGGGGATGAGGTAGGGAATGGGGGGTTAAGCCACACCTGGTGATATTCAGAGACTGCTGCTGGCTCTGTGCTCAGGGGTCACTTCTGGGAGTGCCTAGGGGTTGCTATGCAGTACCAGGAACTGAACCTGAGTCGGCCATGGACAAGACAAGTGCCCTACCCCTATACTCTCTCTCCAATCCCTAAGTCTTAAGACACTACTGAATGGATCCAAATCTCTTATTTTAGAGGCATTTTGCATTAAAATTTTTGAAGATACTTATTGTGCATGATTATTCATTTAGAAACTAAAAACAACATGCCTAACCTTGAGCAAGGTAAAAGCCATTCTCTGCTCAACACAAAAGAAATCCCTTCAGGGGCTGGAGAGATTGTACAGCAGGTAGGGCATTTACCTTGCACACAGCCAGTCTGTGCACCCAGCTGACCCAGTTTAAACTCTGTGATCCCATATGGGCCCTTGAGCACTGCCAAGAGTATCACTGGTGTGGCTGAAAAAAAAGTAAATCCCTTTATATAGTATTTATTAAATTAGTAATTGTGAGAGTATAGATCCTGGTGAGAGAAGCTTTTTCATTTTTATTATTAATTAAAATGTGTTTAAACATAAATCCTAGGATCACAATGACAAAGCTAGTTGGAAATTATCACTCTGAACAAAAACTGAGTGCTGAAAGGAAGTAAAGGGATATACATGATTCCCTTTCAGTAACAGTATTCCAAACCAGAGCCTAAAAGGAAAACGTGAGTGTGTGTGTGTGTGTGTGTGTGTGTATGTGAGAGAGAGAGAGAGAGAGAAATGTTTGACTTAGAGGCAGACTGCCAGGCAAGTGGGGGGCATGGGCACGGGGACCCTGGGGACAATGGTGTTGGGAAATGTGCGCTGGTGAAAGGACAGGTGTTGAAACACTCTATGACTGAAACTCAATCATGATCAACTTTGCAACTGTGTATCTCACGGTAATTCAATTGAAAAAATTTAAATAAATTAGAACATATAAAATGCATAATCCATAAAAATAAAAGGACTTCTTCCACAGAAAAAGTTCTGATAGAAATATTATTCAATTTCTGCATATCATTTTGAGAGAAGGGACATTTTTATGTTTACAGTCTAGATGAAACTATATCATTGTCCTCAAAGCTATTAGACTTTGTGCAAATTTTTTATTTACCAAAAAATAATAGAGAAAGAAATGATGGAAATGTTCAATTTCTTTTTTTCTCCTTGTATCACTTGTATCCCTGTCTTCCCATTCATCATCAATTTGCTCGAGCGGGCACCAGTAACATCTCCATACATCCTGTCACATGCTAGTGTAGCCCAAGGGCATCTGCTTGCTCCAGGAACATGAAGAGCCTGAAACTATTCCTTCAGGTCAGGGGAATGAGGTCTATAATTGTTATTGGTTTTTGGCATATCAAATAGAAGAAAAAACAGTAACAATTTTTACTGGTTTTTCTCCTACTAGAGAAAAAAAGAGAGTAAATGAGGAGCTGACTTTGCTTCAGAAAAGAAAAAAGAGCACAAAACTGTGCTTCGTGCAAGGTCATACGGTGCCATTAGGAGAGGAAAAAGCACATTTCTGCAGCCACCAGCACTGGGTTACGAAAAGCACCACTGCTAGGCGGTGATCAAACATACTGAATCTACTGTGAAATTACCCATGGAAGCGAAGTGAGAAAACATCTGCACTCATTTGCTAAGGCCATCTGCCTTTCTATTCCAGACAGGTCTTGGCCAACAGAGTAGATAAATCCCACACTCCAGAGCAAGAATGAAATTAAATGGATGTACAGCTCCTCTTTGAAATGGGGGTAACTTGCAGCCACTGAGCAAGCTAGACCATCTTGCCTGGCTGATACTTCCAATACCTTTATTGACAGGTAATCTTTAAGTTCCAGGTAGGATACGTGAAATTCAGTTGCTATGTGTGTACAACAATTTTACATAGACCTACAATTCTGATAGACAATTTCCAAACATTCTAACATATCAGTGAGCCTTTTCACAATTGTTGTTGGAGAAATTGTACATAGTTATCACTGCAGCTCCTGGGCAAACTTGGTCATACTTTATTTTTTTCAGCTTTGTGCATTGGGTTTAACCATCATTTCCGATGACTTCTTGATTAATTGTCTACAAGCTTTCTTTTCACACCATCTGTAGAGATCAGGAAATTGCCAACATGAAAACTGTCTACAGATGAGAAGAAAATCTGAGAACTCACAGATTGAACATTTGAACATTGAATAGCAAAACATTTTTTTTCATTAAGTATAGTACTATAAATGCCACTGAAAAGACAAATACTCTCACAAAAATTATATGTGGTATAAAAAAGCATTGGGCCAGTTTAATTGGTAACACTCTTATCTTTCTTGGCATATGCTGATAGTTCAACTCAGTAATGACAGCATGGGATTCAATAAAATACTGTATTTCTGAGACAACCACAAGCGACACTGGGTATTTCACAGCAGCTAACAATCCCTTCACTTGCACATCTTTCTCTAACCTTGTGTCAGCTGAATTACTGTCATGGTAAATTTTTTAAAAGCTGAATTTATGTTTCTATCACACTCATTGCCTTTAAGAATTGAAACACTGTCCTTGGAAGTTCTTTGTTCTAGAATACAACTTACATGTTAATCAATAAGACTTGGGGGATGTGGAGAAACTCAGACTAATTTCTAAATATAGAAAACACTTCTGCACCATTCATCAAGCAGTTTACAAAATAAATAGTCACTGATGCCACGAAGAAACAACATACCTGAGAGCAAAGGACATCTAAGACAGAGCATCTGAAAGACAAGCACACCTGTATCACCCCTCACACCTCTCACATCCATGAAACAGGATTTATTTATCTGTTTGCAGAGTAGAGCTTGATTATGGCACGACTTCACTTGTATCACTTGTTTTTCCGTTGTTCATTGATTTGCTCGAGCGGGCACCAGTAACGTCTCCATTCATCTCTGTCCCATGTTAGTCTAGCCCAAGGGCATCTGATCTCTCCAGTAACACGAAGAACCACAAGCCATTCGTTTAGATCATGGGAATGAGGTCTATTATTGTTGCTCTTTTTGGCATATTGAATAAGACACAGGTAGCTTGCTGTATTTTTGATTTTAAGGATTTAAATCATTAATCTCATAAAGTCATTAGTTGTAATGGGTGTGTGTGAGAGAGACAGAGATTAGCAGTAGGAGGTGAAAGGTGACACACATTTACCATTTAGGATTCCATTCAATATTAACTGTTCATGTGTATTTTAATCTCTCTGAAGAAAAAAAAATACACCAATCAAACATTCATGTAATTCGCATTTTTTTCTTTTTGGAATTACTCCTGGCGGTGCTCGGAGGACTATATGGGATGCCGGGGAATCAAACCTGGGTCAGCTGCATGCAAGGCAAACGCCCTACCCACTGGACTATTGCTCCGGCCCCATAATTCGCATTTATGAAAACAAAAGGAACATTCTTGAATCTGGAGTACTTATATGCCACTATGATAAAAAACAAGGTCAGTACACCTGTCAAGAAAAATCAAAGTCTAAGACCACAGACTATGAAAAACTTTTAATAAGAAGACTCTATAGATTCTGATGAGTTATGAAACATCAAACTGTGGCAGAGAATTAAAAAAAAGAGATTTTCAAATTTTTACATTAAAAATTTTTTGGTAGTATGGCACTACCAAAAAAATCCTAAAATATGTTCTAATGTACATTCTTCCAAGGGATGCTTCCATTCCTTTTATCCAAAGTAAAAAATGTGTTACCTTCCTGAAAGGAAGAAATAAATGTATTTATTCTTAGAGAATAAAGAGATAGTGAAAATAAAGTGTCAAATGGCCCCATATCCCATTGTGGTTGCCTAACGAGTTTTACTGAACTCCAAAGTATCAGAATTTGTTTCGTCAGGAACATTGCAACTAGCCTGGAACCAATAGGATCCCACTGACTGTCCCAGGAAGGTTTTTTTTATAAGTATTTTTATTATAGCACCATGAGATATACAATTATTTATTTGCATGACATAACTATATATGTATATATTATGATACCAATACCAAGGTCAAGTGAAACATATATCAGGAGGTTTTGTTAAAGGTGGAAATTATCACAAATGTGTGGGAGTCAGAGGCTAGGTAAGACAAAAAATGGAACAGTGTGCTAACAATTGTCAAAAGTACTAATACCAACCCAGGAAGGTTTTGTATTCTGGAAAAACATGAGCAGAATTTAAGTGCCACGTTACTCCTAAACTCCAAAGAAAATATTTTAGTGTTCAAATTCCCAAATCATCTCTAATTGGAAACCAAAATCGGGTTCCTATTGAACGTTCCTGAAAAGCAACACAGCAATGAATTTGTTTCTGGTTTCTTTAGTTGTATTTGATATGCCCGATACCAGTAACAATTATTGACCTCATTCCCATGACCTGATGGAATGGTTTGAGGCTCTTTGTGTTCCTGGAGCAAGCAGATGCCCTTGGGCTCTACTTGCATGAGACAGGTCGTATGGAGATGTTACTGGTGCCCGCTCGAGCAAATCGATGATGAACGGGAAGACAGTGATACAGTGATTCTTTAGTGGAACCAGGGAAGAAAACTACAAAGCATCACAGGATAACACAATTAATGAGCACGCCACTCACTCTGTGCACATAACCAAAAAGACGCCGTGCTTAGAGTCATCCAGAGATGTAGACAGGAAACTTCTTTCTTTCTGTTGTGGCTTTTCTGTGTAATCAGGAGGGTCCCTACCCAAATTTTGTTGAGATATCTGAAGAAATCCTTGTTATGGCTTTCAAGCAAGTTTGACATATTATGGATGTTTTCGCAAAGACAGGAGGTGGGACAGAACTGAAAGTCCCATGCCTAGTTTGAAATTTCTGCCTACACGAAGGAAAGATGAGGGGCTGACAGATGAATAGTGGACTAAACCGAGAGGTGTCATATGAGAACCGAAGTATAAAGATGCTGGAATAGCATGGCAGCTGGCAAGGGAAGCTGGAGGCCAGGGGTACAGCAGAGCGCCCCGGTGGGAGGGCCTGCTTACCGTGGGTATGATCGCGGCAACACTAAAGGCAGAGACAAACATCAATGGTGACACCAAAATGAGTAAAAACTAAAGACAGATTGACTTGGAAGCCACTGAAATGGAAACTCTCCAGAGCTGGGAAGGGCCTCGGTCACATGCGCACACAGCCCTGGGCTGTGAAAAGTTCAACTCGAGACCTAATAACTGCAGTCCACTACAAACCATGACTTGGTTCCGTTCCTATTTCTCTGCGATCACACTTCCGTGGTGCCATCCCCATTCCAAGATAGCTTTTATATGCTTTTATATCTCACTGGAGTGGGCATTTCCATGTTTTCCTATTTTATTGAACTGTGCTGGGGAGGCCAACCTGGTGTCTAGGAGCAGACAGGACTTATCCAGGGCCCAGACTTGCTAAGCCTGAGCTCTGCCTCTTGGCATCAGAATATCTTGCTGGCTGCTCTTCATTTCCTGAAAGAGATCTCAAAAGAGGTGGCACTGGAGTGGCTGGCTGCCAAACTTAGAACCCAGAGAAAGGGAAGTTGAGTCCAAGATGCAATTAATGAGGTCTCAGTTTATATATATGGAAGTTTATAGTCACTCTCAGGCTTACTCATGTTATCACCAGCCTTCTTGGTGTAAGAACTGCCCCCAGGAGGCCTCAACTGCCCACTGTGCAAGTCTATACACTTCCCTGAGCAAAATGAGCTGTGCTGTAATGAAGCTTCATGCGGCACCCAGCTCCAACTGCCAATGCTCTAGAAAAGAAAACTCATTTCTAATGTTTGGAGATAAAAATTGCTTGTAGATCATTCTAATCATCTATAATACAAACACCAAACAAGATCAGTATGTTTTTTTTGACCTAAATGAAACAGAAGTTCCCCTATTTTTAGGAATATACGTAATTATGCAGAGTATACAACTGTAAGCGTGCAATGCAATTTTTATACAAGTCACACAATGCAGAAAGAATTCTAATTTCTGGTGTTCGACACACAAATCCTTAGCTGTGCTATAAATAGCCTAAGTGCCTGCACATGAAATCACGTTTTTGTACAATTCAGCTATAAATAATGAAGAACACATTTCATCAGGCTTGAGGAGGAATCATACTTTCTTTGGATAAACGAGCACACAAATCAGTCATATGAAGAAGTGATTAAAGAGTAGACCATCAAAAATCATAGAGGAAAGAGAACAGGATATGGTTCGCTGATAGAGCATAAGCCACGCATGGGTCTTAGCACTGCAAAAGAAAGGACAAGACAAATATTCTAGAAAAATACTGTATTTAAGAGTCTTTTATACTTATCCAAAAGTATAAAAATTCCATGACATCAGCATTTTTATGTGTGTAAAGTTCAGTTCCTTTTGAAAAGCATTAACTTACAGCAATTTCTCTTACAAAGATGTATTTCTAAAACAGGTATTTTGTTCTGGGGACACACCCAGTGATGCTAGGGCTTAACCTTGGCTCTGTGCTCAGGTGTCACTCTTAGTGGATACCAGGAAAAACATTGTTCAGTTTTCTTTCAAACGTGTTAATAGATAGTCAGAGAACATAAGATCTAGTTCATTTGTAGTGCACATGCCTATTTATGTGTATGTGTATTTCAGAAAAAATAGAAAGGTAGGGAAGAAACTACTCAGAGGGAAACTACCTAGAATAGGACTAAGTTCTTCTGTAGATACATTTGAACAAGTGCAAAAAGAATAGTTTTTTAACCAAAGAATCTATATATGTGGAATGTGTAGTAAACACTGGCAGTTATGAACACCTTAGTACCAAGAGCTGACTGTAGATAACATTGGTTTGATGAGATGAGATGAAAGCATCCCCTAAATTGCCTGCCTTCATCATGAATGAAAATGATGAATTACAAACATCAAATTCTCACTTCTTATAAGATACATTTAGAATTGTCTTTAGTCCTATTTTAATCGGCTATATTCCTACTTTTTATTTAGCTATATTTCTACTTTTAAAATATCCTTACTATTAAGAAGTTTCAATGTTGAGTACAAAGAAGAAAAGACATTGGTATTCTAAAAATTTTCATTTAATTATGACTCTGAATTATAAATCTCATAAGAAGGGGTTCATTCAGTTTGTATTTAGAAAGATACTATTTTCAGAAAGAATCATATTACCTTGACAATTTTTGTTTTTAGCCAAATAATGAAAGTTGTGAAAAAAGAGATAGTACAGTGGGTCTGGCATTAGTCTTGTGCATGTCCCACCCACATTCCATCCCGGCACCACATATTGTCCTCCAAGCACCACCAGCGTGATCCCTGAGCACAGAAGAAGAACGCACAGTTCGGTTTGTTTGGTCCCAACCCCTGCTCAAAAAAATATTTTTTAATTTAAAAAGGAAAATGAATAGCAGTGAAATGATGGAATTTCCCTTCCATTCATACCTGAGAAATGGGCTTTTGACTCCAAACCAGAAGTGTTTATGCATTAGCTAATATATTGACCTCATATATATATATAATATATATATATATATATATATATATATATATATATATATATATATGTTATACTGGACTCGCAGACATGGGGCAGAGCTGCTACTGACTCTCCCTGTGACCAGCTGCTCACGAGGCGCCCGGGAGGGATGGTGGGTTCTAGTCCTGGCCCACCACCCCAGCAGAGCCTCGCAACAAGCCAGATGACCCCCCACTCCATGAGGGCCTCCGCGTTCTCCACCTCTCTGGACTTCTCTCTCGTCAGACCTCCACCCAGCAGACCAGCCTATCAGCTCCTGGCTCAAGTGGCCGCAAGCGGCCTTGCTGTTCATCAATACATGCTGGACTTAGAGATGCCTACAAGAGTATGCTACCTGCACGGCAGAGCCTGGCAAGCTACCCGTGTTGTATTTGATATATATGCCAAATACCAGTAACAATTATAGACTCATTCCGAATGGATTGAGGCTCTTTATGTTCCTGGAGCAAGCAGATGCCTTGGGCTCTACTAGCATGAGACAGGACATATGGAGATGTTCACTGGGGCCCGCTCGAGCAAATCGATGATGAACGGGAAGACAGTGACAGTGACAGTGACATGTTATACGGGCTTTTATTTTTAATCCTAAAATCTAACCATTCAATTGCCTGTATCACAATTACCAAGGAACTTAGTCAATTGGGTAAAACGATGTAGATTTCAAAGAAAGATGTAAAATTATCTGTAACAGAAAACACATTACTACTGTTTAATAGAAAATAAAAAAATTCTCAAGAAATCCACCATAAAATATAATAGAACTGACTAGTGAGGTAGTAAGTTTACATAATTGTAAAGCCAGACGACCCCCACTCCATGAGGACCTCCATTTTCACATCCGACTTCCCCTCGTCAGAACTCCACCCAACAGATCAGCCTATCACAGCCCTGCTCATCGAGATCCACCCTGCTACAGTCTTTTTAATCTGGCCCCAGGTATGCTGATCCAGAGACAGACATGGGGCAGAACTGCTACTGGCTCTCCACTGTGCCCAGCCGCTCATGAGGTGCCCGGGAGGGATGGCAGGTTCTAGCCCTGGCCCGCCACCCCAGCAGAGCCTCACAACAAGCCAGACGATCCCCCACTCCATGAGGACCTCCATTTTCCACATCCGGACTTCCCCCTCATCAGAACTTCACCCAGCAGACCAGCCTATCACAGCCCGGCTCGCACGGCCGTGGTTCATCAATAAATGCTGGATTTAGAGATGACTACAAGAGTATGCTACCCGCACGGCAGAGCCTGGCAAGCTACC